>VXBL01004274.1:0-21200 GCA_013400195.1 Aramus guarauna | reverse complement strand
AGGGAGTAAGGCTTTGCTTTAAAGCACAAGACATGCCAAGGGATTGATGGAAAGGAGGAGTCAAAAAAGCTGGGTAAAATGATACCAAGAAACCCTTTTAAAATGCCAGTGGCAGATGCTGAGATAAAATATCTGTGTACTCCCCTATCTCACTTTTTCAGCCATCCAATACGTCCGTCTTCAGACACTTGTTTTTGCAAGTATGCATGGCATGAGGGGGAGACATTGCAATCTTTTAAACTTTTTCCTAGCCCTATTTCCAGAGGGCTTACAGAGTCTGTCTTTTCCTTCCTTCCTTCCTTCCNTGCCCAGCAGCTCTGCCCGCTGCATGGCCACCAAGGGCAGGGACAGCCCCCTGGGCCTCCTGGGCACAGGCTCTGCCTCGCGGCCAGCACCCCAAAGACCTTCCTTCCTTCCTCCTTCCTTCCTTCCTTCCTTCCTTCCTTCCTTCCTTCCTTCCTTGTCAAAGCAAGTTCACACAACATCTTGGGTTTCATTTTATAGCTTCCTCTTACTCTATTTCCTATATTGAGAGCCAAAGAGACACAGGTCTGGTTCGAGCAGGCAGAAGGACTGCTTTTGTCTCTCCACTGACTGTGTAAAGCAACACAGGAAGAGTGGGAAGTGGGCAAGATGTATCCGTAAGTCCCTGGGCTACATTATTCAAGTCTACTCTGCTTCTTGGTTTCTCCTCCCTCCCCATCTTTGAGATGCCAGGGTTCTGCAGTGAGCTGCTCACTCAGGAAGGGAGTTAAGCAGCTGCTATTTCTCTTGCAGCCAGCAATGGGAAACTCTTCTCTAGTTTTCCATGAGAGTCCCAACAACCATCTTCTACATGGACATTATGTGAAGAAGAAGAAAGTTGGCATGAAAAAATTGGAATTAAGGAGAAAAGAGTTTTGCAGAAACTCCATCTCTGGACTCTGTTGCCAAGGTGCATGGTCTTCCTCCCTGTTCCATGGCAAGAGAGAGCCTTTCCACTTGGACCACTACTTTGACTTAAGAAAACATGCCTTTCTAACCCTCACAGCAGTGGCATGGGGTGACATGCAGAGAGAGTGAGACTGACTGGATGGCACTGGTATGGGCACAAAGCATCCAGGGAAACATCCAGAAGAACTCATGACCAAAACCAACTTAGTAAAACTGCTGGAAAGCAGCTTGGCAGAAAAGAACCTGGAGGTCCTGATGGACAGCAAGTTGACCAGGAGCCAGCAAAGTGCCCTTACCACAAAGGCAGCTAGTGGTGCCATGCGCTCCACTAGGCAAAGCGTCACAGCAGCTGGGGACAGATGACCCTTCCCCTCTGCTCAGTGCTGTGCCCACATCTGGGGTCCCCAGTAAGAAACTGCCATGGACATACGGGAGAGAGCCACCAGTGCCCTTCCCCCGTATTGCACACACACAGCGCAACTAATGAGGTCAGAATGGGATGCTGTTTTGACCCAGCAATGGCCCCAGTGCCCACAGGGATGGTGCTGTGTCAGTGTCACACTGGGGGAGTCAAGCTCTTACCAAGCAGCACAGCCAGGCACCAGGACCTCCCTTTGCAGCCTCACTCAGGCCAGCTGGGTAGTAGAATGCAGAATTATTTTTTTATTATTTTTTGTTTGTTTTTAAATACAGTTGAAACTGATGAATGTTAGCGTAGAGTAGAAGAAACATGGGCCAGAATACATCAAGTCCATTAAATCACAGCCATCCTGCACAGTTACTCTGTCATTATTTTAGCATGTTTCCAATGTTTATGACTAGGCATTATTATTATAAGAAAATGAAACAAAGTAAACTGATATGGTCACCAAACCCAATGAGCTATTAAATAGGTAATAGTTATCTGGAAAGACACTCATCATATTCAAGTAGCATAAAACATACAAAATGAACTCCAGTAATATGGTCTTACTCCATAGTGACATCACATTTTTATTTATATTCCAAAAAAAACAAGAGACCTCTTAGTCTAATGTCAGTTCCCATAAAATTTGTGAAGATCATCCTGGGTGCTATTGAAAGGCATTTAAAGGACAATTCAATCGTCAGGCACAGTCAACACAGGTTCACAAAGAAAGAGTCCTGTTTAACTAATTTGATATCCTTCTATGATCCAGTCACCTGCCTAGTGGATGGCAGGAAGGCAGTGAATGTAGTTCTGGATTTCAGTAAGGCTGTTGATACTGTCCCTGACAGCATCTTTCCGGACAAGTTGTCCAACTGTAGGATGAGTGGGTTCATGGTGCGCTGGGTGAAGAACTGGCTGAAGGGCAGAGCTCAAAGGGTTGTAGTGGATGCAACTATATCTGGCTGGCAACCAGTCACCAATGGCGTTCCTCAGCGCTCAGTGTTCTCTTCAAAATTGTAATTAGTTAATTGGAGAGAAGGAGGCTGAAGGGTGACTTCTTTGCTCTCTACAACTTCTTGTGGAGGGGAAATGGAGAGGAAGGCGCTGAGCTCTTCTCCCTGGGATCCAGTGGTAGTCCAGGTAGGAGTGGCTGAGACGTGCGTCAGGGGAGGTTCAGACTAGATATTAGGAAACTTTTCATTATAAGACAGTAATGGTCTGCTTTAAACCAGTGGATATTTTATAGAACATGGTTGAAGTCAGCAACAGTTATACCTTGGAAAGGGTGAATGTTGGGAGGAAGTGAAAGGAAGGAGAAGTAATAAGGAGGTAAAAATAGATATTTTAAGTGATTCAGCATGTGCAATGCATCCGCCCTTATGGAAAGCAAACATCTTCACCAGCCCTTATAAATTCCTGGGTCCCAGGTGGCTGCCTGAGCCAAGTGGTTGATTAATAAATAAAAGTAAGAATGGAGGGAATTAAGATCTATAATCATATGATTAAAGGAAAGATAAGGTTACAATAAGATTTCTATGTCTGAGAAGGTGGTTGGAGAAAATTAATCCATGGATGTTAGGCAATAGATTTTGAAAAGCCTTAGGAACTACAACTAAATTTGCAGATAAAATCTTTCTTTCTTCTAAAGTTTCTCAGTCATAAGTTTAAAAAGGTAAAATCACTGACATACTACAGAGAAATAACATTCCTCCAAAATTATTTTTGCTTGTTTTTAAAACTCAACGACATTACGCAGATTCCTGGAATTAAGCATACGGGTGAATATGAGCAGCTTTAGAGGCTTATATTGAAAGTCTGGGGGCTTATTTATTGATTTATATAAAATAATAATGAAGTGTATTGCAGAAATTGTCTTCATATAAGAATATATAGTGGTCAGTTACAGCTTTTAAAGAGATTGTTTTCCCTCACCTCAGAGGCTTAATTTCTGTTCTTTCTAGCTTTTCATAATTGTCAAGATATTCCAGTCAATAGAAATTGTCTGTACTTTTTTTTTTTTTTTCCCACATATTCACACCCATTAAATTTTGTCAAATTTTGGCTTAAGAACAGAGGAGTCAAGTAACAGCAACTGTACTTCAGGTCAATTCAAGTCAAAAGTATCGGTTTCTGAAGGAGTGAAAAAACAAGAAGAAAAAAAATCCAGCCATGAGTAAGACAGGCAACAGATGATCTGTCCAGACAGGTTACTCATGGAGATGTATGTTCGGTGTTGGAGGCTAGAGAGAAGGAGCAGGAAATGTGACAGATCCCCAGCCAAAGCATTCACAAGTACTGTCCAGGCACTGCAAGGAAATCCACATGCCCACCTTCTGCCTTCTGCTACTGACTGATGATACTCGTCCCTCTGAGCTGACCAGCTGTGGAGATAAAAGTCTGGTCCCAAAGCATGTCTATGCAATTTACTTCCACAACACAAACCTGAGGCTGACCTTGCCTGCTCCATGGCAGAGTTCATCCTTTCAGCCTTGAGACTCACTCTGTGTTGCAGATATTTGCCTTCAGAGCTAACTCACTCCATGAGACAAATGGACTGAGGAGAAAACGGAATCAAAATTTTAGCCCCCCATTATAGTGATTCAGATCACTGAAAGACTGTTTAATCACTCTAAAGCTGTAAGGTCAAACACAGAATGTAATTTTTCTAGGATGAAAACAGAGAAAAATATCAGATCAGACACTGTAATTAATAATTAGAACAGAAACTGTGGAAATGCTAATAATCTGAAGTTTATCACAAGTATTTATGGTACCTGCAGCAGTCTGTCTGTGATTGATGCAATTTAATTGAGGAGAATACTAAAAAAAAAAGTTAGTTTATATCCAGGGAGGTTTGCCTGTGCTATTTTAGAGACTCTCATGTCTGCAACATAAAATGTAGAAAAAATGTTTTTGTATTAGAGTTATTTTAACTATTAACCTTGTTATTAAACATAATTGACATGCAATAGCATGTGTTTTCAAGTGACTGCTTAAATGTATATGGTTCAGGTTTCATTTATTTCCTCAAAAAAATTTTAGTTTTTTCATTCTATAAAGAACATATGTGGAGACCAGAATTTACAAATATTACAGGGCACAAACTAATGCATTTTTTAACAGTTGTAGTAAAGATGTTTGTAAACCACATGGGAAAATAAAAATTGTATCAATTTCTTTTTCATAAATACCTGTGACGCTATAACAATAAACCCTGTTTTCAGGCAGTATCAGGGAGAACGTTTGTTTCACAAGACAAAACTGGATCAAGTAGCTCATGGAGAGTTGTGCTTGAACCCACTGTCACTATTTAACTAGAACATACAAGTCCTGGATGGCCAAGTCAACACCAGTTCCTCTCGTGGTGTTCTCCAGGCACCAGATGACCACTGCTTTTGGGTGCCCAGATCCACATCAGTAGTGGCAGGGGAAAGCAAGGCACTCAGAAGCCTGGGGTACAGAGCACATCAGATTTGCAAGCAGGGCAGTGAGAAGATGGGTGGAGATGCTTGCAAGCAATATGGCGGAGTTTGGGCAGTGTCAGCTATACAAGACCTGCACTGAGAGATGTTACAAATCTGTGTAAACCATTGTTCTTCAGTGGAAAAGCGTTTAGAAGGGGAATTTCTGACAAGCCTTGTCAGTCTATATATACTGAACTAAATCTCACTGCTTTCCCTCACCAGCCCTCTTCTCTTCTGCTTTTCTGTATCTCTGCAGCAGCAAAGTGAAACAGAGCTGCCACTGACCCATTGAAAAGACTGTCATCCTGTTCCACTACCTGGTCCGTGCTACCTTTGTTAATAAAAACATAGAAAGGAGAAAGACAGATTTGGTTCACAACCTATGAAGATGTCTGAACATGCAGCAGCTCCCACTGCACCAGAAAGATATTAGGGCAGCAGAATGGCTTTTAAATGCCTTCTGAGTTGGGGAGAACCAAGACCTCCTGCCCATGGCCTAAGCGGCTCCTCAAAAAAACTCAAGGAGGACCAAGCATACTGATTTTCTGTCTTTAAGTTCTTTGAACATTTTTTTAAAATGTGTTTCAAGAACTTCCAATGCTAGACACTCATTTTTTCATCATTATTATTAAACATTAGTATGCAGTTTTACTCTCATTGATCTTACGTGATCTTTACTTAAGTAGGTCAAGGCTGCTCTATAATGGATGTGATAAACAAATGTGTATGTGTTTCTTACTCCTACAGTATAAATATACAAATTATCTTCTGTTTTCTTTTGGAGAAGGTATTTTCTGTTTCATTTTTGTTTGTTTATTATATGATCTGTTCTCATTATAATCATGAGAACAATCATGATATGTGTATATGTGATGATATATGTATTTATCATCACTGTTCTCATTTCTGTCTTCATCTGCAACAGAATTGTATGAGAATTTGGAGAAAATGCTCCCTCCTCCTTATCTTTCCCATCAATTAGTGGGTCTGGCTGTATATTGGGTCTGGCTGAGGTGGAGTTAGTTTTCCCCACAGCAGCCCTCACAGTGCCGTGCTGTGCATCGGTGGCCAGCAAGGTGTTGATAACACACCGGTGTTTTGGCTACTGCTGAGCAGTGCTGGCACAGCACCAAGGCTGTCTCTACAACATTTCTCCCCCCATCAGCAGCAGGCTGGGGGTGGGCAAGATCTTGGGAAGGGACACAGCCAGGACAGCTGACCCAAACTGACCAAAGGGATATTCCATACCATATGGTGTCTCCTCAGCAATAAAAGCTAAGAGAAAGGAGGAGAAAAGGGGGGGGGGGCATTCACTATTTAGAAGTTTGCCTTCCAGAGCAACCACTGCACATACTGAAGCCCTGCTTCCTGGGAAGCGGCCGGACATCACCTGCTGATGGGAAATAGAGAATAAATCTTTTGGTTTTCCTTTGCTTCCACGCACGTTCTTTTGCTTTTCTTTATTAACCTACCTTTATCTTGACCCACGAGGGTTTTTTTCCATCTTATTTTCTCTTTGCTCTGTCCTGCTGAGTATGGGAGTGATAGAGCAGCTTGGTGGGCACCTGGTGTCCAGCCAAAGTCAACCCACCACAAGCTGGTTCTTTTATTCAGTACATTGAATGTTTTGGGGTAATCTTTCTTTCATTTACTAGTTCATAGGGTCATTACAACATCTTGAACACTGTCTGTGCTATGGTTTATATCTGCTTGCAGTGATGTATGACTGGAACTGTGTTGTGTGTGTTTTTGTGTATATATATCAACAGAGTATTTATTGTAAGATCACTCCCTGTCTCTCTCCAAATACGTAACATCTTCTATATCTTGACTTAAATCTTCTTACTTGGATTCCATATTCTTTAGGTGAAAATATTTTGATATCTTGAAGGTTAAATCAAGATATATTTGAAATTTAATGAAAAATGTGAAGTAGGTAAGAGGAACAAAACAATTTTTGAGCTTATAAAAACCTATGCAACACTAGTCTTCTCTATCTGCAATTAATATGCAATCACAATAATTTACTGAACACATCAGCTGCAGTGGAAAATATTTGTAATATTTGTGTTAACAAATACATGGATTAAAACTGATGTACTGATGTGTAAACAAGTGTTTATTTTACCAGAAATTTCAAATTAAGAAAGACACTTTCTTTAGACATCAAATCCACTCCTGAAAAATACAAAATGAAATCCATGAGACCACCTTAATTATACATACCTACCTTTAGGGGTTAATAGATTTCACCTGCTGGAAGCATTTACAACAAATCTTTAAGACAGTAAAAGTGCCATAAAATGGTACAAAAATTGCCTTAACATTTGAAGAAACGTAACCTCAAACTCATGTTGCTGCATGCAAGCCAAGAAATATACTACAAAGTAAGATGAAGCAACATAGTAATAGGCTATTTCTAAGGGACAAAGTGTCTGAAAAGATTCACAACGGAATATTGACTTTCTCAAATTTAGGGCACTAATTTTCCTCCACCAGTTTAGTGCAATTACTTTTATTTCTAGGGTTTTGGGAATGTAGATATTTCATTGCATATTACCTGTACCTACCCATTGGAATATGTATAGTAGATGATACATACAAAAAAGTGAATATCTGTTACTCATATGCATAGCCTTATGATTTTATTTTTAAATCACTGAGAGAAGTTGCTGCTTAACAAAATTGAAAGTGAACTTAAATAATATAACAAAAAAAATAATAAAACACAATTAAAAATTTAACCTGTTCCCAGATGTAATCAGCAGTAAAAGTCCATGTAATAAAATAATTTTAAAATTATAAAAATAACGTACAAATCAGAATAAAGTAAAACGTTAAATGAAATGATGAAATATTCTTACATTAAAACATTGAGGATGTAACAGAAAATAAAATGTATGTTAAAATCCAAGTATATTTCCAAAATATGCACTTCAACAAAAAGGAAAACTTTACTTTGGGAAAAACTTATTAAAACAAAGCATTCCCGACATCAACATTCTGCTCTGGGAGAAGAGAAAAAGGCCTAGCTCTTGAAGGCAGCTGAAAATGCTCTATCATAGAAAGGAGAAATTCACTTACGGAAAAATCCGTCCGTGTACAGAGTTCTGGGACACGCTCTGGATTTTTCTTTCCATTAGTCGAAAACAAAACTGCCAGACCCAACTAAGTCATTGCTCAAGCACGCACAAGGGTGATTCTTCTTTCTCCGGGTAGAACTCTTTTTTTGAAGTGTGCCATTTTAAGATTGCTAAATGCTTGTAGTAAACAGTATAATAACTACTGGGATCTCCTGAAATTCCTAGAAATTCAGACCATCTAGCTACTGATTTATGCTTTAATATTTCTTTTCTTTCCTTTAAAAAAAAAAAAATAAAAATACGGTATGTAGTTTAGGTTTCCTCTGAACTAGAATGCATACAAAAAAGTTGGTTTGAAAAAAAAAAAAATCTTAATTAAATATTAAATAACTTTCTTTTTGTGTTGTGGGTTTTTTGGTGGGTTTTTTGATTGTTTTGTTTTGTTTAATGATAATAATGATAGTAACTTTTTGTAATGAAAAATTCCAGTTAGACTATATTTGTCCAACTTTATGTGCTCTTTCCTCTCTCTTTGGAACAGACAGATGTTACAAGAAAATGTATTCCAATAAAAAAAAGATGTCTGTGCAGCAGAGGAAGAACAGTATTTCATATTGTATTCTCTCTTGTATTTTACATTTTTTTACATTATTCCTTTGCTTAAAATAATGACATTTCTGCTAGATATCACAACACAGAGGTGATATGACCTGCATACAATGAGATATGAAAACAGATTAAATAAGAGATTTAGTAATAGAAGTACATTCTTTGGAATATTTTTGCCACAAGATGGTAGATTAAATTGTTCTGACTATAATACAAGCTAGAGTGAAAGTAAAGAGTATAGATGAATAATAGTCCTCCATATTATTTTACAAGCTCTCTGGGAAAGAATGAAAGTACTTTGGAAAGCAAAACAGCTTTGGCAATTCACAGGAAAATGAGGAGAAAATAAGACTTTATGTGCTGCTTTACAAACAGTGACTAACAAGTATATGAATATTAAGCAATGTTCTTATAAATACTGAAATTATTGCACGTTTTTTTTGCTAACTCAGATGAAATAAATTACCCACAATGGAAGATATCTAGCTTTAAACATTAGCACAAATCTTCACCAAGGGCAAAACAAAATGTCTGTAAACTGAAAATATCAAGACAGAGTTGGATTCACTGTGACTTGATCACATTTATACATAGGACACCCTAACTGCAACCAAGAGTTGGTAGAATGTGTTTTGCAGATAAATTAAGTAGGTCACTGAAGAGACAATATAGTTTTATATTAATATAGCACAGATCAGACAGATTTTTTTCAGCAGTGGTGAAAAACAGAATGATTCAAGTCAAGGAATACAGTTAAGACCTTATCTTCCTTCAATCACTTCACTAAGCAGAAACCCACTGGTCACATTCTTCCTGATTTGTGACTGTCTGATTGACAGGCCAGGATTCTTACATGTCATGTAACAGGAAAGTGGGGTGAAAAGTCTAATGGAACATGACGTTGCAAGAAAAGAACACGAGAGGACATTACCTAGTCACTGTTGCATTAGTACAGTCCACAGACAGGGACTGCAAAGGTGGGCCAGTGATAGCAGTAAGGATGACAAAGCAAATGGGCTTCCTAAAGAGACAAACCACAGGCTAGCCCTGATTAGAAGACCTATACATTCCTTGTCACATCCAACAGAGGATTTAATTGCTGGAGAAAGAAGCTACTACTGTATAGGCAACCTCATCCAGTGGCGGGTGTCCCTGCCCATGACAGAGGGGTTGGAACTAGATGACCTTGGAGATCCCTTCCAACCCAAACCAGTCTATGATTCCATGATTCTATGATTCTCTGATATCTTCTACTGGACAGGTATCCAGGAGCCAGGCTAAGTGAGGTGCTACAGTTTTCTCCAGAAATTATACAGCTTTAAATCATAGCTGGCATGCTTCAGAAAATCCCACTAGTTGTGTACCTGGGGATAGAAAATCTGTTCCAAAGCCTTCAATAACGGCAACATGTTTATCAAGGACTGTAAATCTGATCTAGGCTATATCTGCACTCACAACCCACAAGCACATGCTGCTTTCAAGAGACCCAAGTGCTTGCCATCTCTTCACATCCTGAAACTGCTGTTTCTTTCAGCAGTTAGGAAGAATCTCTCTGGAAACCACCCAATCCCAGTGAAAGAAATAGGTATACAAGTGCCAGGAGGGAAGCAGGACTTTGTCCAACTAACTTACGACGTCTAAAAGCAGCACAATTAAAAAGAGCAATTAATCCTCCCTGTCTTCCCATCTTCCTCATGCCAGTAAGGCATCACACACGTATAAGGATTGTCTTTAATTTTAAAGGTGCTGCTCCAGCTCACTTGCTCTTCTATCAATATCTTAAAGTTTAATAATTTAATTTGCTGTAAAAAATGTGATAAGATAAACAGTTTTAAAGGGAAAGACACATTCTGTGCATTGTGCATTTAAAAAGAGGAGTTTCAGTTTACTATTTGAAGTTCTCTTACAGCACAATTTCATGTCCTAGGTCTTCTCCTCCTGTGTTTCTTCCTCACTGTTTTCAAGCTGATCCTTAACTAACCGTACAACTTCACAGCTGTTATCAAACCTATGTCCCCAATTTTCATCAGCTGATGTTATAGTTCTTGAATTTGTTCTTTCCTTCTCATTTTATGTCTCAACCTGCAAAAAATTACTGAAAGCATATATGGCACACTTTTTTTATTGTCATGTTCTCTCATAAGCAAAGTATTAAAGGATTGTGTATCATCCTGTTCATCTTATAAAGTCCCACATCATGTTCATTTCATAAACAAACATATTAGTTTTAATTAAAACACAAAATACATCATTTGAATATCTTTGTATGAGATAACAACCAGCCATGTTTATTTTCTTTTTAAAACTACAGCGACATTGATCTGAGAGCAATAGCACATTGCTCCCTAAGTACTAATCAAAATTACTTTGAAGTATATGAAGCAGATAATGGCTGCTGATCTCTTACTAATGCCAGAAACTTCTCTCAGAATCTCTGATTTTATTGAGTGGTGAGTGACTTGACATTAATTGGCACTGCGGGAATCAGAAGTAATAATTAATACCCTGGATTTCTATTTTGATTTGTGGTTTGCTGTGAAATCTTGAAAAGAAGAAACCTTGGCAGAAAATAATCTAGCTATATATAGAAACTTACGTTTATCTATGATTAAACTGTGCAGTGTGTGAGCTATGTAATTTAATCTGAAAAGAGAGTTTGTTACATCTGAGGAGAAAGGGTTCTGATTAATTCCAAAGCTGTATAGTTTGCTTTCAAAAATATTTACTATGGAGCCCAAAACTACAGAGTTATGTTCTTATAGAAGCATTTTATTATTTATCTGTACTTTAAAGATATCCTGGCAATATATGAATCTTTCTCAAATGAATCTAATAGCTTTGGCCACAAAATGCAGCCATTTGCATTGAGAAATCCATCAAAATGGTACTAGAACTCTAAAGCAAATGTTGTGATGAGTGCACCTCAGGTCAGTCAGTTAAAAATAATGCATGTGATTAATTTTTAAATGATGCTCTCTTGAGTCCCATGTATTTTGTAAGTAATGATGTAAAGAAATGCCCTAAAACAAATGACCAAGCATTTATACCACGTCTTTCCTTTTAGTATCACACCACTGTGTAGAGGGGTGGACAACAATTGTGTTAGAGGCTATGTGAGTGGGAGATGATATCTGTGACAGATATTCCTCCCAGCCTTCTGCACACAGCCATTCTGCAAAACGCAGACATGTAACTGGAACAGGACATGGGCGAAGTCAGGAAATAAAGGTCTTACGGTCTTCATTAAATACAACTAGGCTAAAGGTCAGTAAAACTCTCAAGTAAATCAGTGCTGCCTGAAATATTCTCTGTATTCGGTGACATCTGTCAGAGATTACCCAGAACTAATGATGCTCTTTTTCCTAAAATGGGTGTCCTCGAAGGGTGTCACTCTGCATGTATACTCAAGGGCTCACAATGCTTCATCTATGAATTCATGCAAGTCACTAGCCCCTGCAGCCTTTTTCTGTCTTTTCCCTTAGACCAATCTGCAGCTTCTGCACAGCCAGAGATTGAATGTAGCCTGATAGCTGCATTTCAAAATCTTTGTACATACCCAGCAGGATTTAATTTTAATTTTCTATCTTAGAAATTATAAGAGGCAAGAAATAGAAATAGATAGATAGAAAGATAGAGATAGAATTTTCTATAATAGCACAAAATCATATCATGTTCTTACATTTATTGAAGGTAATCATTCTCCAACAGCTTGACTATAAATTGCATGACTAGAATTTCATGATCTAATAGTAGTGAAATGGGCATGGTGCCTTTTCCGTATGCACGTATGTTTAAACCATTACTATTCACTTCTATAAAACGTAATAGGGGAAAGAGCTAGTGATGAAGAGCTTCCACAACTGGAAACAGTTATATCAACAAAAGTTAATATAACAACAGTTATATCATTTCAGAAGGGGACAGAGGAAAATAACTTGAGGAATAGGTTGAGTTTATACTTTCTAATGATTAGGGAATTAGCTGGCAGAAACCCGCCTTCCAAGCATTGCTCCAAAAAAGTACTTGTAGATTTTAAATTTAATATAGAAGCAGTCCTAGGACCAGGGCCTGGAAAGGTAGCATAGCTATATGAGGAGGAAGAGAGATACACAGGTTACCTAACAGCAGGATTGCACCATTAAAAAAAAAAAAAATAAATGTTGGTCATTAAAATCTTGAAGGAACATTAAATACATCTTGTCTCTCCTCCAACCAGCACTCATCTTACATACCCAATGCTACCAGTTGACTATGTTTGCTTAAGAACACAGTGCTCCTAGAGATTGTTAACGTCAAACCAGAAACAGCAATGGAAAGATTTTAATTTTATTTATTTATTTATTTTATATTACAAGCCTTGCTAGCTTAGTTTTGTCTAAGTTATCCTTTGGATGCCTGATTCTTATTGACTCTAGCCTTAGGTGCACTACTGGATCATGGAATAGCTCTCACATAAATTAAATGGATTTTTTTTTTTTTTTAATTAATGATAAATTGGCAGACTTTGAAAATTTCAGAAGCCAATTTTCATCCACTATAATTGACTAGTGAAGCTTGATTTCTGTAAGTATTTTGGACAATTTTCTGAAATTGATCTCGTTGTGGGGAAAAAAAAAGGTAAAGAAGAGTTTGAGCTCAGTTTAGGTAATAATAGTAAAGCTTGGATCCTGTTTGATAATATTAAAATAGACTTTTAAAACAAACACAGCAATGTGGTAAGCTCCATCTCTGAGTATCTTAAACCCATATTTCCTATTGAGACAGAGCCTTTTCATTGGTGAATATACTTCACCACACAAAAAGTTGCTGACAATGCAAATGCTACTATTGAGAGATAATCAAAGGTGGAAAAAAAAAAAATCCCAAATATTTTTAAGTCAAACTTTGTGTAGATTTGAGTTTGAAGAAATGTCTGTATGTGAAGATATGACTTTTTTGTCAGTTGTGGGCTGTGTCCTTACTGAAGACTCTCCTAGTCATTTGAAAATAGCTTCTAGCACAGAAATGTACTGTATTGCTGCATTTCGGTTGTTTGAACTTCATTAAAGGACAGTATAGAATCCTAGTCAGGTTTGGAGGTGACCTCTGGACACCATTTGGTCCTATCCTCTACTGTAAATAGAGACTAAGATTAGGCTGTTCAGGGCCCTGATACTATGAACTATTATTCTTAAAATGGTGCAAGTACTAACTGAGTTGTGAGTTATATTAAGAAGCAAGGAAAGAATTGCATTGCAGATGTAGCATTGGTAATACATGTAACCCACTGAGTTTTTAAAGATCAACTTCTCTTAAAAGCACCAA
Source organism: Aramus guarauna (assembly GCA_013400195.1). Classification (NCBI taxonomy): domain Eukaryota; kingdom Metazoa; phylum Chordata; class Aves; order Gruiformes; family Aramidae; genus Aramus; species Aramus guarauna. The sequence continues at coordinate 7,398 of VXBL01004274.1, read as the reverse complement.
ACATCTCTACACAGTTTGTCCTCCGCAATTATTTTCGGTCACAGTTTAACATAAGCTGAATTTAAATTTATGATTTTCTGAAAAAGATCATCCTAATGATATATATTTGAGCATATATGTAGATATGTATGAAAATTGCATGTATAATCCTTAAGAGTAAATCCCTGCATGTTTTCCTGTGCATACAAAGTTGAAATACTTTTTTAACATATTCATAGAATCATAGAATCATAGGAAATCCTGAGTTGGAAGGGACCCATAATGATCATCAAGTCCAACTCCTGGCCCCACACAGGACCAGCCGAATCAGAGCATATGACTGAGAGCGTTGTCCAGACGCTTCTTGAACTCAGTCAAGCTCGGTGCTGTGACCACTTCCCTGGGGAGCCTGTTCCAGTGCCCGACCACCCTCTCGGTGAAGAACCTTTTCCTGATATCCAACCTAAACCTCCCCCGTCACAGCTTCATTCTGTTCCCTCAGGTTCTATCACTGGTCACCAGAGGGAGGAGATCAGCGCCTGCCCCCTTGTTCCCCCTCATGAGGAAGCTGCAGGCCGCGATGAGGTCTGCCTTCAGTCTCCTCGTCTCTAGGTTGAACAAACCAAGGGACTTCAGCCTCTCCTCATACGTCTTCCCGTCTAGACCCTTCACCATCTTTGTTGCCCATATTTTTTCTAAGCACATTTATAGGACTAGGTTTTTCTTTCAAATTGCAAATAATATTGGAAAATAAAATAATCTGAAAAAATATTGGAAGACTATGAAGTAAATGAATATTATTTTATAGGTCAGAGTTTATAATGAATATTTTACAAGAAAGCTATAGGAAAAATATGAAAATAAAGCCAAGGTTGTAAAACAGAAATGCTCTCCTTTTGATTGTAGTAGAAAGTTAATCCATGTTGTATCCCAGTAAAATTCAGCCTGGTTGTTACTAGAGGGCAGAAAAGCAATGGAAAAATCTGTATCTTAATGCAGTTATTATCAGAGGAGTAGCATGTTCCTTTAAAGTTAGAAACTTTAAAGACTAATAAACATTACAGTAAACCTTCTTGTTTTCATCTCAGTAGGTTAAAAATGTCTTCTAAAACCAGTATCAGTTATAACAGACTACAATACATTAAGAAGTTAATCTTTTCAAAGACATGACTATCTCAGTTGAAATGATGTGATATCAAAACCTTGAAGCACTGCATGGCCTCATCCTGAAATGTCTATCTACTACATTGGTAAAAACATTGAAATAGGGTCACCTCATGCTCTAAGTGGAAAAATTTTCTTCTGAATTCAGTTGGAAAATGTTAATAACATACAATTAAAAATTGTATTTCTGTTACATCCAAAATGAACATTAGGTTAAGAAACACTTGTTTCTGTATGTATATAGAAAAGTATATACAGAAGGAAAGCAGAAATCTATTTAACTCTCAAAAATTCTTCAACATTGGTTCCATTCATGTGCGAAAACTTTACTTTTTTTCTGACAGTTTTTTCAGCTCTGACTTATTAGGAGTAGTGGTGTAGTTCCTAAAAATAATCCCAGCATTTTACTGTGAACTTTTCAGTTGAAAAAGTACTGTGTAATGCTATAAAATGAAATTTTAGAAAAGTGTCTATTTCAGATCAGAAAATGTATTCCATCATCTCGAGACAACAGTTAAAATCATCCAGTTGATGAAGAGCTATAATGACATGTGAAAGTACTTGCTATAAGATTTCACAGATTGGGGCAGGGGGAAGTTTAACTTGAAAAAAAAAGTAATTAAAAAGAAAGGAATTGAAAAAAAAAAAAAAAAGGAATGCTTTCAAGTTTAGATAGTCAAGACAGAAGATATCAAGAACTGTATTCCACTTTTGAAAATTTGTCCCTCTCTGTTATTCCCAAACTTTTTCCACCAAATTGATCTCAGAGTCAGGAATGGATTTTAATAACTTTAACTCTTAATTGTGGGAGTGAAATTATTCCACTGGTTTTTATTTTTGATATTAAACAACCATAAGCCTTTCTTAATTATCTGAGTAAATTGGATTTATGTTTTCCATGATAGAAGCAGCATCAAATAACAAACAAACATTTCTGACCCATAGAGTTTTTGAGCTTCTGAGAGCAAGAATCTCTCTTTGAGCAACCGGAATTTAAAACAACCAGTGGAAATTTGATAATATTCTTCATTATCAGGGTATCAGTATGTGATGAGAGATATGTTTCCCCTATTCATCCATTTGCAAAAAGCATATCTAATCATACAGCTATAATGCATATTTCAAATGGTTTGAAGAATCCTGGGGCGGCGGGGGGGGGGAATCTAAACAAACATGATCTTTTGGGAGATGACTATGAATATAAATAAAAACGAGTTATTGACATGATTCACAGACATGGATAGTATTACACTAGGTGATTGAATGTGACCGAACAGGTGTCAAAGAAATGACAGAGTTTATGGCAGTCCAGGAAGCACTGAAAGTTGCTAATGTGAGCAAGATTGAAGAAAAGGGCACAGAGCACACATGGTGGCCTTTGTTTTCTGTGTATCCAGCAAAACTCCTCCATTAGAAGGTCACTGATCTAACCTGTGTCCTAACAAAACTTAACGTTTTGGTTTAGGACTTCTTTTTGGTGCACAGGGTGCACTCTTAGAGTCTTAGGCACTTATGTCTATACAAAGCTGTGATACAAGGGTCACATTGTGGTTCTCTTTCATAGATACATGCCCTAGAGACTTGCTTTGGCTTTCTTTACAGACCAACCTTTCCCATAAATCTTAAATACTAAAATTTCTTAGGCCATTTATCTACCCTCCTAGCAGACTATTTACCTTAAATATGCTGAAATGTTGCTTTAAGATATTCAGGGTTTTTTTTCGGTTTTGTTACTTGAAAACTGTCATTTCAGAACCATGGCTGCCTTCTTTTTGGTCTCTGGGCCTCTCATTTCAGTAATAAGATTTCTGTAAAATGAAACTTTGTTAAGGTTTTCCCAACTTTTCACAGTGCAAATGATGTTCACCACCCACCAAACAGAATTCCTCTTAAATACTCTCATACTGTCTCCCATATCACCCTGAAATACAGGGAAAAGATATTGTCTAAGAGCTAGGATTGCTGCCATGCTATAAAGCATCACTGTTGGCAATGCCTACACAGAACATGCTAGAAAGCTGCTTAGTATACAGTAAATTTCCTGTTTTGCTTCAGCTTTTGTCTCTCCTTCTCTCCAATCCACTCCACCTGGCTCATCTGCCTGTTCAACTTTGTCAAAGGCCGAACTGTGAGTACTTCTGGGTAAAATGTACGCTTCTCATTGCATGCCACAATGAGGCTTTTTGCTTCAATTTGGTCCTCTGTTGCAGTGTAATGGTGAGGTGTGTTGACAGAAGAATTCTGCAGCTGATCTCTTGTTCAAAAGAAGCCAACATAACATCTTCAGGGCTCTATGACAATTTGAAAAACAATGCCCATCGCAGCCAGAGATTACAGCCTGCAGATGTCCAACTGCAACAGATGGAATCCAACAATGCGTTATCTACTACCTCTCTTGAAGCAGGAGCTTAACATAAAAAGACAAAAAGCATTGTTTTGGTAGGCTTTGTTAGTTGTTCCTTCACATGTGATGAGTTAAAACAGGTTGGAATGTATGCTATTTAATTAACGGCCATGCCAATTCTATAGTCATTCTATATATGAACTAAAAGTATCAGTTAGAAACTATTCAAAGTTTGGCACAAAGCTTAGCCAGAGTTCTGCTCTTTTTGTGCTGCTGTAAATCCATTTTCCATACAGAATCTATTTCAATATTTCTTACTACAGTCTTCAGTAATTGTAGCTCATTTAGGAGACACTATGGAAGCTTTTCCTACAAATTTATTGCAAATAGAAAATAAATTAGCTACTGTAAAATCATGAGTACACTACTGGCTAGGCTAAGTAGCAACGTGTTTCAAGCTGAGCAAGCAGATGGCACTATTTTCATTCTTACTCATTTATTTTAAAGTATTTTGTTCAATATTTCTTAGCCAAAATGTTCTCTGATATACTGAGGGTAAAAATATAACAGTCAAGCATTTTAGGAAGGGGTTTATAATTTTTTTTACAGCAGCATTTCAATACATATACAAAAAATGCTGGTTTAAAACCAACAAATCCCTCAAAGTTTGCAAAATGTCCTTATGTAAAAGACAAAGATGTGGCCTTAATTAAAACTTCTGCAGAATGGTGAAATAAAATTCAGAATGCCACTCTCATACAGAATATGACATGTTTTCACTTAAACAAAATTTGATGTGAAAATCAGAGCCAATATTGTAAGAAGGTAATATTCTATAGCATACAAAATCTTTATTTATTCAGTGTCTCATTCCCTAAGTGGTGTTGACTGATTATTAAATGTAACTGTAGAAAGCTGGTTGCCATTTGAGCACTGAGTATCCCAACTAAAGAAATGTGTTTCTTAAACTGACAGAAAATCCTTCCAGATAGAAACATCATAAGAAAAGGCAAAGGAAAACGAAAAATCTGTCTCCTCAATAAGCCCAAGTCAAATTAGACTCAACACAGACAGTCAAGGACAGTCACCCACTCATGCCATTGAGTGACACAAAAATTCCCAAACCCACTGCAGTCCTCTAGTAACTTCTGTTTCTTTAGTCGCACTTGTCCAAGGTTAATGATTTTAATGCAAGCCTTTGGATAAGTAGAGACTTTCAAACCTTCATATGTCTTGTTTGTGCCATATATTCCACAGACAGATTTCATTCATCTGCCTGTCTTACATTTCCAGTCCTAAGGAAAGCACACATGAAACTTTCTATGTGTCCACTTGAGTTACCGGTTTTCAACATCATTTGAACAAAACTATGGAGAGGTCCTTGTTAAAGATAATTTGAACAAGCTGCTAGGAAGTAACTATTTTTCATAGAATATAAAAATGTTCAGGCTAATGTTTGTAGGTAACAGGTAATTTAGCAATATCCTTTTAAAATTATGGAATATACTCATTATGACTCTAAAGGAGAGATGAGCATCTGGAGCATCTGACATGCTGGTGTCCCAGTTTAATAGCATACCTAGAACCACTAACTTCTCAAGGTTCAACATTGCTTCTGAGAAAGTGATAGATACTGATTAGTCTTCCAGTATTTGTATATCCACTTTAGATACTTAGAAACGTGGAAGGCTATTTGTATCTCCACCACAAATTTCCTTGAGGGGAGGGGAGTGGGTGAGGGGGTAATTACCTTCTTGTGTTGTTAATGTGGAAGGGATGGTTAAAAGGAGGTGATACATTTGTGTCCCAAACTCTACTTCCATAAACTCTTCTAGATGTTGATATCACCTACATATCTGGTCACACTTGGCTGTATCATGAACAGCGTAGGACTCTTCTGTAAGAAACTTGGTTTTGTGTTTTTAAGAATTAAATTTTATATCTTCATCTCAGTACATAGTGGATTTGGGGTTGTTTTTTCTTTGAGTCTATGAGTCAAATATTTATAATTGTTTTAAAATTTATATAAAGTCAAATGTGCATACGTACACACACACACTCATTTGTATATATCTATTTGTATAATCTTGATGTCATATATGTTCATTTTCCATTAAAAATTTCCTTCCCTATTAATGCCCAATGAGTCATTTGCTGTCTTCTACAGTGAGATAGTCCTTAATTCTTAAAATAACTCTTGTAAATTTTGTAGTCATACTCATTTAGATAGGCAACACCTCGGCTGTCAATTCCACAATAACAGAAGTGTGCTTATTTGCAAATGTCATCCATTTCAACTTTTTACTTTTTTACGTCAAAATAACATTAGGCCCTAAACTGCATTATGAGATAATATTAAAACTGAAAACAGGGCTACTATTTGCTATGGTAGATAATTACATATCAATTTATTTTCTCTATCATTATGTCTGACAACTATTCAATACAGGTTTGTTCAATCATTCCAGTTAAGGAACTTATTTCTTCTTTGGTTGTTACATGTTTTTTGTGTTTGCTTGGGTTTGTTCGTGGGTGTTTTGTTTTGTTTTGTTTTGTTTTGTTTTGTTTTGTTTTGTTTTCCCCAGTGCAACCTGTCTTTTAAGCATCTGATAGATATTTTGTTTCTTGATAGGTACTTCCACTAATCTTGTTAGCTATCAGAAAATCCAGATCCTGCTGCTGTTTGAAATCTTCTACATAACTCCAGTTATACACTTCCCTGAAATCAGGATACATGCAGCATATCCTTTAGGCTCTTAAAGGTCAAAATATTACTGCTTTGCCATATTATCTACTATTTCTACATGATTTATTTGTACTGGAAGTATGCACTGCTTACTGTCTTCCATAATTCATTAGAAAATTCCTTTCATAATCATCTAAAAGTAAATTTTCCTACTTGGAAGCATTTGCTTTCAATGTTCTGTGTACGCAACAGGCTAAGACCTAGTCTTTCTAACATGGTTAATTAAGAAAACTCTGTGTGTGTGTGTGAATGCAGCTTTTTAATATGTTTCCTCACAGATCATGGAATGGTTCTGAACCAAAAACTTCCAGTTTACTACTACTGAAAAAGAAGTAGAAAATTTTTGAATACTACAAATTGCTAGAAATGTCCACACACACATTTATATATATAAAATATATATATTATTTATATATATTTATGAGGTGTATATTATTTATTATTCTGTCACATATGCCATTGCTTTTCCTATTGCTATTAAGTCAGTAAAAATTGTGATTTATTTTTATGTGTTAATGAAACATAATTAATTAGTGCGATATTTATCTCACAGAAAGTGTAGCTCAGTTTCCTTTTCAGACATATGGACAGGAGTATCATTTTATATGTTGAATTATTCTGGATTAAGGTTCACTTATATATTTTAACTGCCTCCCTAGTCAGCAAAGATGAATAAACACCTTTAAGGGGCTATTCATATTCATAAAACAGGCATATATGACCTGCTTAGTGTATGAGGCAAAGGCTGTGGATGTTGTGTACCTAGACTTTAGTAAAGCCTTTGACACTGTTTCCCACAGCATTCTCCCGGAAAAACTGGCTGCTCATGGCTTGGACAGATGTACGCTTTGCTGGGTAAAGAACTGGCTGGATTGCCGGGCCCAAAGAGTTGTGGTAAATGGAGTTAAATCCAGTTGGTGGCCGGTCACAAGTGGTGTTCCCCAGGGCTCAGTACTGGGGTCAGGTGTCTTTAACATCTTTATCAATGATCTGTACAAGGGGATCGAGTGCACCCTCAGTAAGTTTGCAGACAACATCAGGGTGTGCAGGAGTGTTGATCTGCTGGAGGGTAGGAAGGCTTTACACAGGGATCTGGACAGGTTGGAGCAATGAGCTGAAACCAGCTGTACGAGGTTCAACAGGGGTCAGTGCTGGGTCCTGCACT
>VXBL01004272.1:16373-31347 GCA_013400195.1 Aramus guarauna | reverse complement strand
ACAGCACAGAGCACCGTCCATGAAATGAAGCCATTACAAGTCCCGAGGAGGAACTTGGACCTGAACTGCTGTTGGACAGTGAGACCCAGGCCCCCTGTGGCCAAGGACACCCCCACCCTCCTCTGCAGCCTCCAGGGAATAAGGGAGTGACTCGTCTGCTGTTACGTGATTTTCAAGTCCAGATTGTGATTGTTGCATTGATAGAGCAAACCATGTATTAAGATCCTACCCGAACTGCAGAGGGTCCAGATGATTAGAAATTGTAAGTTAAGTTGTATTATAAATTCTATATTACACTAGTTATTAATTGTACTATATTGATTCTGCTTGTAGAAGACCTGTGCCTTCTGACAATAAATTCTGTGCTATATTAGTCATAATACTCTGTTAAGAAAGATAAAGGCTCAATTGTAACTATGATTGGGTGCCATCATCATTCTGCAAAGGATCTCTACAAGAACCAATCTGTCCCTTCAGTGTCAAGTGACACCCACATATGGTACAACATTTAGCAGAATGTTTTGAATAACAGTGCGTGGATAATTTGGAATTCGTTGCTGCAGTAGCTGAATAATTTCAGGTGAAATTTAAGCTCCTATATAAACCATTGCTTTCAAGGTCTTTCTAGAACAGGTCTCGGCTGTCCTTCTGTGACCATGAGTTTCTCCTCACTCCACAATTATCAGTCACAACAGGCACTTCCATCAGGGAAACTGGATTAGATCATACCCAGGACAAGGCATTCTCACAGCAATAAGTGTGCTTTTCCAGCAGCTGTCAAGCACCACCATGAAATTTGAAGAATTTATGGTTCTATTTAACCTACTGTCTTCCCCTTCTTCCCAAATTTCTCACGCTACCAAAATACATTATAGTTTACTTTGGATAGGAACTAACTTTCAGAGTAGCTCTTTTGCCTAATTTAAGTTTATTCTTTGCTAGGGTACAAAATGTAGCAATCTGTGTTTTCCAATGAAAAACAGTAATATACTGGGAATTTATGAAGACAGAAGAGTTATGTACTTATAAGCAGAACATCAACATTTCTGTGGCTGTTAATCTACATATGGTAGCCAAGTTCTTAATTGAATTGCAGCATATTATATTTTGCCTCACCAGTAAACAACTGTATTAAAAAAAAAAAAAAAAAATCAGTATTACTGAGTATAATTAAAAAGCAAAACAGGAAACAATAGTTATCATTTTCTTGGAAGATATCTGAAGATGTGCTCCATAAACTACATTATGTTCCAGGATATTTTATTAATGAGATTAATTATTAATCTCTGGGTATCACATTAAAATAATAAAGCTCCTTAATCTGTAAAAAGCATTGACTACATGTGCAGTCATCTCCACTCTGTCATGACATGTTAAGTCTCTATGACTGCCAATACTTGAGGAGGAGCAGTGCTCAATGTGAGAAAAGCTGAAACAGACCCGTCACCTTCCTTTATTTTCCACTGCCTCTTAAAGAGGGAGGCCAACAGCCATTCATCCCTTTCCATACCTCAACCTGCACTAGAATAAAGCTGACACCATTAGAAGTCCTTGGCTTCAAAAATAAAACTCATAAATTTAGAATGAAACATTATATATAGATGTGCTGAAGTGGTTAAGTAGACTGGAACTTGCTTGGGAAAGGTATCCTCTGGCAAGACTTTCCCAACTGGTTTCCAACCCAGAGGCACTGAGTGGGACACAAGGACATTTCTGTTACAAGTTGGACTAGAAAGTTGTGCCAAACATCTTGAAAGCTCATTTTAAGCAGAAACAGAGTTTGCATTTTCTGTCCTTGTCATCCAATGGCTCTGTCTATGTCTTTTCTAAAGACCTCAGCCATACTTGTAATGCCTGAAAGATATGGATGTTATGTGAAGTCAGCTCAATCCTTATGGAGACAAGGAACTGCAGTTTGATTTTCAAGAAGACAGCCATGGTTGAACAAAACTATTTCACTTATGTGGAAATAAAATCTGCTGTGCACCTTGAGGTTTACACTGAGATAGCCAGTTCCGTATAATACCTACCTTTCACTTGAGGCTTTCGCATTCCTGTCACCACTTCCTTGCTGAAACATGGAAAAATAGAAGTGTCCATTCCTCTGCCTGAGTCAGTTGAAAACCTCAAGATTCCTAAGTTATATGCCCAGGAATAGAATGTATTTCTCTGCTAAGCTTTCATTCTATTAAGTAAGCTATGATTTTTCTTTTTCCTACACATAGCATATGTCTTCCTTGTTCACCTTAAACCTTCGAGTCCTTTTCACATGGGAAATGGGTGAAAAAAATATTACCCTCATCTCTCCTCATCTAGTGAACACTGTTGAATGCTATTCTTCCTACAGCTTTCTCTTTTCTGCACTCACTAACCCATGTTTCCAATATTTTCTTGGACTAAAAAAGTTAACCAGTTAAATTAACTGAACAATTCTATTTTTTTTATAAACAACATATTTTGCATTTTTTAAAGGTGAAAATTTGATTAAATAATTAATGTGGATGAATTAGAAATAAAACATTATTTTCCTTTGAAATTGAGAATTACATTTGCTGCTCTTCAGAATTTCAGTTTCAGAGTTTCAGTTAAAGTTATATAGGTCTGGAATATTCTCTACAGAGGTTTTAAAAAGGTACTTTAAATATTAGTTGCATGTCCTGGCTATGAAGACAAAACACAGAAGTTATAATTATACAAGCTTATTTCAAGACTATTAAAATTACACTTGCACAGTTGGTGGTCCAGAAGACTTAACTGATAGGCAACCGATCCATATTACTGTTCTTAACTTGGGTCTATTTTTGCAATCTGGGCTAGATGTAGAATGACTTCTTTCATGAATTTGCTAGGACAGGACTTGGTTCAGATCAATTGGTCATGTATTCTTTACCAATTCTGAGCTTTGCTTCTTCAGTATTTGAAAAGAACTATACTATTGTGGGAATCGCTGTAAAATAATCATAAATCCATCAACCCCATATAGCTTGAACTAAAAGGAATGCTAAAATGGGATTAGAGGTCACCTAGGAGGGCTTTTTCCCCTTTTGATTTAGTATCTCCTCTGCACTAAACTACACTAGGTTAGCCTGACACTAAGAGTTAAGTTTTGCTCGGGTCAAAAGCCAAAGCGGATCAATCTTTTAGATCTAAGAACCCATTTAAGTGCTGATTTTGCTACCTCTGTTGCTGCCACTCCCTTACTGACTCACAGTATCCAGAACTCAATTGAAAATATTAGTTTATGAGGCTATATGCAGAGAAGGTGACATAAATAGGTCACAATTAGAATGGATCAAACCCTACTCTTCTTATTAACATTGCAATTTCAGTTTCTGCTGAATCGTTAATACAGACAAAATATGTTTATGTTCATGCTGTATTTGAACGATGACTATATTTTCACTCAGTAACCAGAATACAAATTCTGATAAGCAGATAGAACTTCCTTGAAGGCAACAAACATTTTTCATCCATGGCATAGTTAAATAATACAGTGTGCCCATAAAAACATCTCTGATCAAGAAGGTCCATGGTATGAGCTAGCATTGTTATTTAGAATAATAAACTGCTGCTGACATCTTGGGAAATGTAAAACATAAAAAAAGAGGAACATTTCATTTCTTATGCAACAGGAGGAATCCGAATGAACAGACAGTAAAAAAGATAATCTAATTCTGAACGCCATAAAATGTAAGAGGTACTCAACGTGGTATTTAGCAATCCTCTAATAAAAAGTACAGCCTCTCTTCTAATAGAGGAAATGAAAGGCTCATATATTAGAAAACATAAGAAATAAAACTGTTCTTTTGAATTGGAAAGCAGGGAAATGGAGAAGATAGGTGTTTGGTATTGATGGTAAAATAGGAGACAATGTAAAAAAGAAACATAAAAAGGGCTGGAAGAACCACTGAAATATCACGTTCCCTTCTTCAGTCCTTCTTTGGATAGGAATTATGGCACATTTCTAGGACAGAGATACCCATCATGGTGGAAAGAGATATTTTTAGGGTTTAGGGTTTTTTTCTGACTAGGTCATCACATCTGCTTAAATACAGGGGCTTTTTTCTGTATAAATATATAGCTACATGTAATTATAGATATATACACATATACGCATATACATACACACAAAATACGGAAGTTCGCTATGCTAAAAAAGAATTTAGGAGTAAGCAGTTTTTATTTGCATTTCTCCATTATTGTTTCCTTCACTTTTTTAAAATATGCAAAGAACCATTGTGGGAATTAAATAAAAAAAAAAGTTTATTTTTGAAGATGAACAAAATGTTCAACTGTTTCAAAGATTACCCTGCGCTAAAATGCATGCTGATGACTCTCACTGTCATCAGAACAGAGGGTATTGCAGCCAGCATGAAAGGCTGGGCACTTTACAACCTGATATATCCTAAACATAATCATTCAGCTTTACTTTTATGTCTTTTGCAGCATATTCATTATAGCCTGTTTTTAAAAGTGTGCATTATATTTTCTGCTGAGCATATATGCTTCTGTCCTATTACATACATAATTGGTTTATAAGCCAGTATACTTGACTCTCTCTGTGTGTGCGTGTGTGTATAAATGCATTAAAAGTCATCTTCTGATGAGCTCTTTATCGATTTCCACTTTTATTTCAAATTGCTTTAAGGGCTGAAAAGTGCTTTATACTTTGCATGAGGACTTTACAATGATGATATTGATAATGGATATGGCTCACCAGTTACAGAATAACCTGTACGAGAAATACTGCATTTTCTATTGGTAGTATACAAAAAAAAAATATATTGAAACCACAATACAGTGACAAAGCTGACACTGTGACTAGTGTGACATTTCATTGCTGCCTAAGACGTGTATGCCACAGAAAAACATGGCTCTAGAATACAGCAAAATCCCTCTAAAAATGTGAAACAAACAATAGGCTATTGGTAATGTTTACAGTTGAAGTTCAGCAGGGTTTTATAGGCACTGAAGCTCTAACAACGCTCGTGTTGCCATAGATATAGTCTCACACTGCATATTTCTAAGTAGGTTTTAAAAAGACAAACACTTTCAGGCAGGAGGCAAGAATGAGTTTTATAAGCATGTTTCTTTTGCTTAGATGTATGGCAATCATTTTATTAACCCAGGGTAGACTACACTGAGATACGGCCTTAGTGAACAGACTAAACTGTTCAATAAGGTTGGACAGTCATTATCAAAGAGAATAAATTCATTAAATAAATTACAGAACCCACAGTGGTACATGTAGTTAATTCACTATATTTTAAATCCCAGTGCAAAACATCACCTGGAAAACCAGTTACATTATACTTTCTAGAGCTGCCTCTTTAATTCTGTTTTACATTATTGTTTTCAAAACATATTCAGGAAATCATTGTTCTGTGACCAACCTTAGGTTTAAATTCACTGCTAGAATTTTCCAGAAGTAGATATTAAAATTTCTACTTCCGCAATATAATAATTTTAACTGGAACCAAAGCTACACATCAGTTTTAAAAGTTACCTTCCAAAACAATTACCTTATTTATTTCAAATATTTGGAAGAGGAAAATAAGTAATAATCATTAAGACAATGTCAGTCTCACTGTCATGGCAGTGTTGCATAGATAAGGTGCTTTTATTCACCAGCAGAATAGGTATATAATGTATTTAGGGGGGTTTTATGCATTAAAACCGCATGACTAATTAGCTGCATAAAGCATTAGTAGAAGGCGCTCGAGAATATTTAACAATGCAGTGTAATTTGGAGCCCCAACAAAATTTCCTGCTGTGTGACCCAAGACACATGTGGCACGCTGCTTTGTGACCACTCTTCACATCTGTCCTCTGCACAAGTCTCCCTGTAGCCAGACCCAACCATCTGTGGTTGGGCTACATTCGAGCCTGTTACAAGCACGTGGTGACACCTTTGATCTCCATGGATTTACCTCCAGCATCTCCAGGGATAATCAAGGCAACAGTCTGAAAAATTTTGGTGGGAGGTATTCTTAAAAATTATACAGTTGGGTTTTTTCCACCTTGGCTGTCTACCAGGTGCCCACCCAGCTGCTTTCACTCCCCCATCTCAACAGGACAAGGCAAGAAAATAAGGTGAAAAGCTCATGGTTTCAGGTAGAGACAGGGAGATCACTTACCAATTAACATCATGGGCAAAAGAGCCTCGACTCAGGGAAAATTAATTTAATTTATTGCCAATTAAAGTAGGTTTGAGTAGTAAGAAACAAAGGAAAAAACCTAAAATACTTTCCTACACACTGCTCTTTTTCCCAGACTCATATTCACTCCTTCCTTCCCAGCTCCTCTAAGCCTTTCACTCCCAAGTGGTGGTCTAGGGCTAGGGAATGGGGGTTGCAGTCAGTTCATAACAGTTCATACCTGCTGCTCTTTCCTGCTCCACATTTTTCCCCTGCTCCAGTGTGGGCTCTCCACATACTGCAGCTTCCTTCAGGGCATCTCCACCTTCTCCAGTGCAGTGTCCTCCATGGGCTGCAGTGTGGGTATCTACTCTGGTGTGGTCCACCATGGTCTGCAGGGACACAACCCGCTTCACCACTGTGGTCCACCACTGGCTGCAGGGGAATCTCTGCTCTGGCACCTGGACCACCTCATCTACCTACTTCTTCACTGATCTTCATGTTTGCAGGGCTGTTTCTCATGCTTGTTTTCCTCACCTCTTACTGCCATGAAGCATTTTTTGCCATTTCTTAAATGTGTTTGCAGAGAGGTACCATCAGCTTGGCTGTGTCCTGCGGTGGGTCCATTACGGAGCAATTGCTGCCCAGCGTGGGGGCAGCCCCTGGCCTCGTCTCACAAGGGTCACTCCCACAGCCCCCCACTACCAACAGCTGGACATAGACACCCAACACTCAGAAGATCCTATTTCAAGCACTGCTACAAATGGGCAGGAACTTGTTGCTTCTGCCACATGCAGCTTTTCCAGAGGAAGTTTGTAGAATACGTTATCCTGGTGCCTGTGTCCTTTCCCAGGAAAGACTTGAAAACAAAGGAACAAAAAGCCATGCAAGAAAAAGAGGTTCAGTTCCTACATAAAACTTCAAAGACCAAGTAATTAGTAGTTAATAATAAATAGTTGGATTCATTTCTGAGTGGGTCTGTGTTTCCTTAGTAACTAAGGGTCCGTTTCAAAGATGACAATGTAAATCTAGGACTTTCTGGTATGTATGTTGATGATTTGAGTTTAAAAGCATTGTCTCAGTAATAATAGTGTTAAAAGTGGGAGGAAAATAATAATACATTTCCATATGTTACAAGCTGACTAGCTATAAGCTGTACTACATATGTTATCTGAGAATCTTTGCAGATCTGAAAGCCAGTTTGTTAGTTTCTTTTTCTGTGACAGTCACCAGTGTTATACATCAGCTGTTTCAACCAAATATGTTAAAATATTGTCACCTCATAAAGTAATCTGAACAGTTTTTTTGCCTTGTGTCTTTTTTCCCCAGCCTGTTTGCCACCTTTGATACAAGTATACTTCAATGTCAGTCTGATCCAGTCATGGTGGCTCATTCTCACCAACATAAAACTGAAAAGACTTTTCCTCTGCTCTGTCTGAAGAAAAAGAAGTTGTATTATTTAGCTTCATCACAAAAAAAATTCAATTGCTCATGACAGTATCTTTCCTTCCAGAGCTTGTTAGGGGTTTTTTCATGGTTACATGAGTAATCCTATTACAGTGCTTAAATATGAATCCATGAGTGCTATTAAAGCATATGGCAATGATGCTGAAGTCACCAACCAGAAAAGTGAACTTCCAGCTGTAAGATGATATTTTCACACTTTCCATTTAATCATAAAGAAGATAAGGGCTTCTGTCTAGGAAATAATCCACTTGGAAGCAATTAAGAACTTTACAAGGCTCTTGAGTTGTTTTAAAAGTGTTTTCTGCCTGAATCTTTATCTTAGGTTCTTTTTAGTGTTTCACGTAAAAAACAATGCCTTTAAGGAAGTGATGGCAGTGGTGAGCAGAGAACTCTGCAGTAAATTCTCTAGTAACATGTAAGGTATAGCCAGTACATGTCTATATCGTCTTAAATATGCACCATCCACAGCCCAGAGCCAAACAGTTGTGAGCAGATTATTTTTTTTCCTATGACAGTGACTTGTGCATTAATGAGAGCAAAAAAGTATGCTAAAGAGAAGTTCCTAGCAGCAGCTGTTTATGGCTAAAGTGAGAATCTAGGAAGAAAAAAATGAAGACATTTTCTATTTGTGAGAATTTTATTTTTTTTTAGGAAATCAAAACACAAATACAGTATTGAATATAGACAGAAAATCCAATCTTCCAGTAATGTCACATTTCACTGGTAAAATCATCATTATTATCCAGTGCCTCATGCTGTATTTGCCTTTTGATTTCTGGAAACCCCCAGACTGTGGTGAGAATGAACATGCATAATGCATAAGTGTTATGACCATGCAGAAGCTGGTTGAAGATGCTGTGATACATATTCTAACACTGATGCTTTTGTTCAAAATGCCACCCCCACTTTCCTTCAAAAAACAAGCTTTCTTCTAGTAGTTTGTGTGTGGAAAGAAATCAGCATGGGGGAACAAAGAGCTCCTGAACAGTGGAAAGAAAAGTGGGGTTTAGCCTGTCTTAGCCAACCTTCTCTCCATTTCAATGGAAATCAACAATGATGAAAAAGAACTATTGTTTTGCACTGTTTGAAAATAGGTGTGTAACGTGATGTGAAGGGAAGAATGCAGTGAGTTAGTCCGCACTGTCTGAAAAGACGGTAAATGATGTAATCGTCGCCTGCCCGTTGGTCTCCCCAAACTAGAATTTGGCTCAGAAAATGCTGAAACACAGAAATATTGTTCTAGCTCATTAGTTGCTATTCTCTGTCGCAGAACAAGTGCCGTACGTGTGTGATGTTTGCTCCAGTCTGTGTTAGTTAAAAGCCTTGCAGCAGTCTGAAATGCAACTGTCTTAGCCATTAAGGCTAAACTTCAATAATCGACAGACCAAGGAGCAGAAGAAAATAAGTAGGACAGCAAGAAGAACAATTAGAAGAAAGGAAATAAAAGTGGTTTCCAAACTACCAGTCCATTCGTAGTTCATAATGAGATGGTAATGGGGTATTTAGCTCAGTCCTGAAACTATATCATCCTTCTAACATTTTCAGCTAAAAGATTGGCAAGCCTGCAAGGGATCTGCCCATTTCTTTATGTGTGAACAAGTTTAGCAAGATCCCAAATTTAAAGTTTTTCTGGGCCCCATTAAAAAGTAGTAGTTATAGTAGAAGACAGATGTGAAATAATGGATAATCATCCTGTGAAGCTGGAACTGAGATCTGTAAATGTCTCCAGAGGAAAAAGGAGAGTGAATTCTATCTACATTTCTTGCATTTTGCCTGAAGGAAGGATGCAAAGTCAGAACGATTTCCTGCTTTGTGAACTGAAGATAGCAAAGTCTTGTCAACCCAGCAACTCTTTTAAAACTTGTGCCCTAAGATGCTTTCTGGAGAAACTTCCTAGGGAATTCACAGTCTTATTTAGGATCGCAGAAACCCCAGAAGGACACATTACCACTTTTTCTTACAGCACTCCATGGTCATACTAAAAGCCTCAATCGGGTTTAACATGAGCTCCTAAGCCTTTGATTTACACTGAGAATTAAACTTATTTTTCTCAATCAAAGTGTGGGTTGTCTGTGCACTGACAGCAAGGAGAAAAAGTTCTGGGAGAGATACAACCCGGCATGAGAAAAAAATAGTTACCGTTTGCTGAAATTCCCTCTAAGCTCCTTCATTGCAAATGAATGCTCAAATAATGAGCATCACCAGAAGGTAGCGAGCACAGTGATTTATTCTGTAAAAAACAAATTTTATGTTATTCCACATAAATCTAACAGGTAAATGAAGGTTACATGCTTTGCCTACTTCAAATAAATAAATAAATAAATAAATAAATAAATAGAATGTCTGAAAATATGATGAAACTGGAAGTCAGTAGATCCTATAGATAAAGTATTTTGGGAAATAAACCAAAGTCTCCATTGTCATATTTTCTCTATCTTAGATAGTAAATAGAACATAATCAAAATACCAAAATATTACGTTAGATATGGCTGCTCTACTCAAATTTTTAGTTAGCATAACAGCAGTGACTTCTACAGCCAACTAAGAGCAATAATTTTTTTTATTTTATTTCTATTTTGTATTTATGCTCAGTAAAACTCTGTTGGTCACTGAAACAGCAAGTGCAAAAATATACTAGCATGGTGAATTAACACCATATTCTTTACGTTGGCATCTTAAGACAGAAGGTCTTACTGGAAGCTGGACTGGACTGAAGTCCAGTATGACATCTCCTACTAACAACAGACTGAAATAATCAATACCAAAAGAGGTAATAATTAAATTTTTATGCTTATATATTAATGAAAACAAGATTATATGCTATGGATACATTCTTCCACTGACATACTGGGAACTATAAGAAATTTTGGTTTTGACAATTATTAGAAGACAATGCAAATAAGGAGTGAGCCAGTTAATATCCTGTTTTTCCTAGGTGTCTTATGACTGAAACGACCTATTGACTAAACGTAAGAGTAAGTGAACAAAATGAATTGCCACTGGATTAGCAATTAACAGTGTAATCATGTTCTCATCATATTACTGTGACATCTAAAAACTGTAACCTAAATCTCCATTCCTGTTTGACTCTTGAAATATCACAATCTAAATTTCTGACATTTAAACTATTTCTGATACTGAAAGTGCAAACTTTTTAAAATTCTGGAGACAGCCTAGTGCAAAGACATGTAGAATAGATCATTCTAAATGTAAAACTCTAACTACACCAAGCCTCTGCAACATAATTAGACATAATAAAAAATATCCAAGATGGTTAGATAAGCAAGAAAGTGGAAGTGTATAAACTACTTTTCCCTAGATTAAGTGCTTCCTAAGTACAGAGTGGTGTATTTCAATGAATGCTATCTGTATACACATATAATTTTTTTCTTTTTTCTTTTTTTTTAAAAAAAAGGGGTTAATTTTACATGAGCATTTTTATGTGACCTTTTTTTTCCCTGAGAGTGTTGTGCAAAACTCTGGTTCAGATGAGGTGCTATCTGCTGAAAACTTCTGCTGAAAACCACTGGAGAGGTATTCTGTCATCTCTTTCATGGAAAGGACAAACCTAATTCTAGATTTTCAAATTCATGAAGGCAGGTCTGCACTTTACAGACAGAGATGAAGAACAAGTTGTTGCTTCTGTAGAGCCTGATCTGTCTCTCCACAGTCTGGATAGCTGGCAAAATTTCCCATGAGGATCTCTCTCGTCTTTCTGAATCACAGTGTAATAACCTCTAGCAGGAAGAGTTCCCTCCAGAGCCAGCCTCTGCTCCAGCTCCATGGGTTAGACCACTGTAGAGCCACAGCCTGTCAGATGTAACCCCAGCTGGCAATACCACTTTGCACCTCAATATACTTTGCTTCTCTTTTCTTGCACCTGGCCCCTTGTAACTGGCACAATTCCTCACTCCTGTTGCGTCAGGATGATTAAAGAAAGCATATTTTATTAGAAACCAAATCATAACAGCATGGTTGTGTTTGTAAAGTACTGTGATAGCTGGCAGAATGCTGTCTGGGAGGCTGGAGTTTTCAGCTTTGGAGGATTAGTTCGCACTCATGAAAGTATGTTTAAATAACAGTTTGGGAAAAAGCAAAAAGCAAAAGCAAAAGCAGTTTGGTTCTGTGGTGAGCTGGAGAGACAAACTTTCCTATTGAGCCATCTCTTCCTCCCTGCTGACCTCAAGGAAACCATCTTGATAGCCAAGGATACAGCCTTTTCAAAATATCTATCACCTCTATATAAAAACTAGCCAAACCATTACCTTACAAAGTTAGTATTTCTAAATTCAGTTTATTCTCAAATATCTTGCAAAACCTCCTGCATTTCATTGAAGCCTGTTGTCTGAAAGGTCAGATTTAAAGAACCACTAAGAAGAGATTGGAAAAAAAAAAAAAATCTTCTTAAGCTTTGGTTTTCAATATTTTCTTGATTCTACCATACTATAATATGCTGTACTTCAGATCAAAAGGAATTTTTATTGGTAGTTTTCCTGAGTAATAAAGTATTTGTATATTCTTAACATTACTTTGTTTCATGAATAAACCTATTGTCTTCAATGAAACTGCAAAAATCTGATCTGCCTATTAATTCTGGGGGAAAACAAAATAAAATCCATTGTTATAAAAAGGGTAATTTGAAGACCAATTGGCATTGGTCTTCAAGAGCAGAATTTTCACAGTAATGTTAGTATGGAATCAGGAGATTTAAAATAATCTTTAATTTACCTCTCTAAACACACTGTTTGGAATTCTGGTAGAGGAATATAATTCCAGGCCCTGAATTGGTGAATATTTGCTAAGGTTTTACATACTGATTTGTGTCACTAACTAACACTGGTGGTTCCAGAAGGAACCAATCTTCCACCACTTGTGTTTATGAGCTAGCAATTTATTTATTTATTACTTCACTCATATATAAAAACATAACAAAAAAACCCTCACTTTTTAAAGACTGTATCATAAAAACCCCAGAGAGAGAAGAGAGAAAAAGATCTATTACAAAATTAATGGTATTTGAGTAATACTTTGATTCTACAACCATGTTTTGGGTTAAAATAAATATACCTAGCCAGGCAAAAGCCAGTAATTCACTATCATTCATAAAACCATATTAATTATTATTCAGAATGTCACCACCAATTGTAAAAATGCTCACAAATACCAAAGTTTTAGTGAGTTTTGGAATAACTGACATTTTTCTATGTTTTTCTGGGGAATGTTAACTTTATTTCCTCCTAATTAAAGGAATTCAATAAGCCCATCAGGGAAAAACTTGAATATATTCCCAGTCACAAAACACAAAAATTAATTAAGCTGTAGCAAAAAATAAGTAATTGAATGAAAATTAATCTTTCAAAAAATTTTGCAGATACCTGCAAATATCAACTTCATTCTAGGAAAGCAAGATTTATTTGCAAGTAGATGTGAAATGTGATTCTTGTTTTGGGAACAAGTGTTCTCAGACAAGAACTGAGTGAACTGGACTACTTTCATATAACAATTTCTATGGGTTCAGTTCCTGTGTTTATTCCAGAAAGGACAGGTTGGACTACAAGAGATATTCTGTTGTAGTGCTTGGCTTGAAAACCCTCTTTTTACCTGCTACCCACAATGATTTTTCCAGCTGAGAACCATTCACAAGGTGCTAGTGACTGAGCTTGGAAGGATTCCCCTACACTTACTGCAAGTGCATATATTAATTGCTTCTCTTGAAACTGACCTAAGCCT
This sequence comes from Aramus guarauna, assembly GCA_013400195.1. Classification (NCBI taxonomy): domain Eukaryota; kingdom Metazoa; phylum Chordata; class Aves; order Gruiformes; family Aramidae; genus Aramus; species Aramus guarauna. Next base: position 18,013 of record VXBL01004272.1, on the reverse strand, counting down.
TTTCTCCAGCCAACATCCCTCAATCACCATCAAAAAATGTAAATTCCATACAAGCTTGCAAGCACTTGCCCAACTAAAATATGAAAAACGGAAGTCTTGGGTCAGCAGGAGGTGATACTAATCAAATTTGCTAACTTTAATCCCTATTGGGCAAGCTTATGTGTAAATATTTTGACAACTGATAAATATGCGTAAATATTTTGACAACTAATCCTTCCAGGTTTGCAGGGAAGGCTCCCGTAGACATGGTATGCAACTGAAGAGTTCAAAACCAGAAAGTTAGCCAACATCCGTCCCTGTGCTCTGTGACTCGAATGGAACAATGTTCAGTATCTTTTCATACCACAGCAGCACTCTTATGAGAGTAGAAGAAAAGTACATGAAGTTACTAAATAAGGTATCTTGATAAGATTCTGGTTTTCTTCTTTCCCTGTCTGGCATGGGAGAAATATACTGAAGCAACTGCAGATTCTATCAAAGCAAGTTAATCCAGGCAAAGATCCCATAACACAAGAAGAATTAGATTTACATGTTAAAAAAAAAAAAAAAAAGTAAATACTTCTCCATCTATTGTGTTTTGATTACAACTATGAGTTTTCAAACGCGGCACAATTATTCTCTAACTGCTAGCTATTACAGTAGTACAGGCTGAAGAGAGAATTAAAGCTTTCAAATTTCATTTGAGCTGTTCTGGCACTACAATTTAAAAATCGTGAATACCAAATGCACTGCAGCTGGGCCAGTGTTTCCTCAGAATAGCAGGGTATATTTCACAGACTGTAAAGTAAACATCTGCTATTCCAGTTACAGCTGCATGCCAAAGCCTTTTGCAAAGATGTTTGTCTGAGGCAGATGCAGCCTTTGTCATTAAAGGCATGTGCTTTAACTTTTTTCACACTGCTATTTTTTGATACAATCCTAGCAATAGCTCCCAGGACAGGAAAAAAAAAAACATTCTGTCAGAAAAAGGTAATTGCGATACTTGTCAAAATATCTGTGGTCCATTCTCAGAAAGTTATCAGGTACACATTATGCAACAATGCTGGTAGGTGTTGCAAATCTGAATGTTTGCATGCAGATCCCAATCCAGTAAATCACCACTACTTTTACATAAAACTTTAGTGTATGCTTTAGGTGAATGCTGGGTTTGGCAGTTAGATTAAATCTGTTAGTTTAAAAACAAGATTTAGTACCTGAGAATGTTTCTGTAAGCTCAGGATGAATACACATAAAGGGACCTCTTCCCTTTTGAAAGGTTACAAGTTTCTGAAAATAGTAATAATTTAAAAAAACCATATGTTGTTGTCTTTGCTAAAGCTTTACTGACCTTTTCAGTGCAAAGATGAGAATCCAGAGAATTTTTCATCTCATCTACACCATTTCATCTTGTTCAGAATCCATCAGGGATGCACTCACCCACTGTTCCTACAAATCCTTTGCAATGAATTCAAATAATTCACAAAATTAAAACAAAAAAAAAGATTGTAGAACAGTGAGAGGAGTGGTCATGAGCAGTATATAGTTGAAGCAATTAATTGTAAATGATAGCAGCATCACAAAAAAAAAACCCAAAATCATGGAATCACAGAATCAGAGAATGGTTTGGGTTGGAAAGGACATTTAAAGCCCATCGAGTTCCA
>VXBL01004272.1:504-12564 GCA_013400195.1 Aramus guarauna | reverse complement strand
ACTCAGCAAGGAGTCTGAGAAGTGGAGTCACTGACAGATAGGAAGCAGCAGGGGGATAATTATCAAATGAATGACAGGAACATTTTGTTGTTGTTGTTTTGTGGTTTGTTTTTTTTTAAATAAATGAAGGTTTTCATCAAGAGTTCCCTATAGTACTGGCATTAGGAGATATTCAATATTTGCAGGGGGAGCAGGGCAGAAAACCTGGGCTGAGATGACTCTTACAATGTAAATAAAAAAACCACATTTCACGTCAGACTGGTACTATTTCCTCATTCTGGAAATATTAGTGTTTCTTTGAAAAGGAAATTTGAGATACTGATCCAAGGCATACTAAGATCATTGTGAGACACTTCTTCCACTCATATGTGCACTGAGCCAGATCTCCAATGTATTTTTATCTGTAATTTCTGTGACTCTGTTAAAGGATGAAATAGGTAAAATTTTTCATGAAATATATGCGTAACATCTACAATTATAACACATTCACCTTGTTTGTAAGCCTGCGTTTTAATGTCTGAAACAATTTTTAATAAGTAAAAACCTTCCGTGGTATGTGAAATCTGTTCCAAAATGTCTGGGAGGCACAAAATAAGTCTTTGTGGGGATGGTTTATCGCAGGGAGGCGAGCCAGGTGTAGACTATTTGAAGATGTTTACAAGAAAGAAACCTTGTCAGAGGTCACAGTTACATACCATAATTAAAACAGGCGAATTTTGTGTGGTCCAAAAGCTTAGAGGTAGCAGGACGCTGGTTACTTGGCTGTGCTGGGAAAGTCACTCAGGTCCTCCTCTTCCCATACTCACATCAAGCCCAATTTCTTAATTAAATCAGAGGGAAATCTGGAGGAAAAGCAGAACATGACTGAAAACCAGATGCTATCCAGCTTCACTGGATAAACAGCATTGCAAACTAATAATATGTAACTTATGAGCCAGGTGTTTAGTGTAATCATTCCTAAGTACCCTTAGCAATATAGCCAGAGATAACTCTCGAATATTGTTTAGCTTTAATGTCTGCTTTAAATTATAATGCTTTGTTCAGTGTCACAGTGAGGTCATTTATGACTGTACACACCAGTACCCGTGATTAGAATTGCATCTAGATTAACAAAAATATCCTGTTCTCAAAGTACCAGATGTTGCTTTCTGAAGAGGCTTATTTATTACTGCTCTATTTAGGTTACCCCTTGAAGTGGTTTATTTGTTTATTAAAATATATTTGGATAGCAAATATTTTAAGTGAAGTCATATGCCTTGTCTCAAAGTAGGACATCTCAGACAGCCATAACAATAAATGTTTTGTTTTGTTTTGTTTTTTAATTCAGTAATATAAGCATGTTATACTTGAGCATTATAAAATAAATCAGTACATAAAGTTTTAAAATATGCTATAAAATCTTAACAGTTTGCTGACATGATTATTTCCCCTTTTGTGCTGTAGTTAATTTCTAGAGAAAACAAACACATATGGAAAGGATACCACTAAGCACTGACAAGCTTTTGAAGCCACTATAAAATTTGGTCATGCCTGTGCACTCACACTGGGATGAGTAAATCCATGGAAACCGGTCAAAATATATCAATATAATTCCATTACAAATGAGAGCAGAATGGTGCTTCAAACAGCTCTGGCTAGACCTCTTCATAGGTAAGACAAAAGAATACATGAAACAAGTAATTCTGCCCTAAAACACAAACTACATGCAGCTGAGGTGCACAGCATTTTGGGGGTTTCTACGGGAAACCACATCAACTCTATTTAGAGCAAGGGCTTCCAGCCTCGTGTCATCAAGGTATAAAACAAGGAAAACACGGACACGGTTGAATGCTGAGAAGTCGTGGGCTCTGGAGTCCTACTGCATCTTGCTTTCAGGCATCTGCTCCGATGGGTCTGTCACTTAGATGGGACCCTGGGCTTCTGTGCTCCTAGATCTGCTCTCAATAGAGAAATATTTGAGAAATTCCCTGAGGATAGTGCTGGAAAGTGTCTAGCATAATTTGATGGTTTTGAAAAGCAAATAAACATGCTTCTGGGCACACATGACAACTTTCTTAGGCTGCCGTTCGCATCTTAATAAAGATCATACAGTGCACTGCATTCTTTCATACATAATCTGCCGCAGAGCTTTTGATAATAAGCTATTAAGTTCGGAAGAATGACATCAACTATAGTGAAAATGCCAACATTTAACTTAAAATGTCCCTGACACCAATTTAAATGCAATTTTTTAGAAAGTAACTGGGTCTCAAGGCAAGATGTGGCTCTCAGAATATTCAGCAGACAGGCACTGAGTGACTTCCATTACACAGCGTTACAAGTCTTCCATCCCTTTTTAGCCATAACAAAGCAAGAGAAGAGGAGAAGGGAGAGGTACAAGAAAAACACATTGAAAGGAAATTTATTGACATCTGTGTGTTGACATTTAGAACTTTCATTTAAAAGCAGTATTCTTGGAGGTAACAGAGCTGATGAAATCTTTGCAGGAAAATGAGTAAGGATCTTTCTTCTACAGCTCAAGGCCACAGTTTACTGGCTTATTGTTCTGATTCTCAGCAGAGATGCTCCATTCATTGATTCCTGACCTTGAGGAAAGGAGTTGGAGAGACAAAAGGAGCCGGAAATCTCCACCTTGCTATTTACCTTTGCATGGCTCCATAAAACTGCTCTCAGTGAAGCTGAGATCTAAGTAGTAAAATGCTGAGGGAAGAAAGCTTGCCTTGTTACAAAGACAGGTAACCTGGAAGCTACAGTTCTCATCAATCCCATCCTCTTGGAAGCTGCCTGCGAAAAGCAATCTACATGTGGTTAAGCCGTTAAATAACATTTCTTAGTGAGCCATAGATAATCTAAAAATTAGATACAGGTTACCTGTAGATAACACACGTATTTTCCCTCAGGTTGGGGAATGGAGACAGATCAAATCAAGAAGTAAAGCCACTAATATCATTTTTCAATGCTTTTTCACTTGTTTTCATCACTTAAACAGGTAGCATTTCAACAAAACCATTAATAAATATTTCCTCTGCTCAAATATTTCATTCCTGTGTACCCATCCCCAGCAAGAGGTCATGGCAATGAAGTTCTCTTGCAGCTATTCTGGCAGTGCATGGAGGACATGATAATACAGAGTTTGTAAGGAGTTTGCACTCTGCTATGAGGTGTAAGAGAGCAGTAAATGAGCTCATTTACTGTATTCCAGAAGCAGTTTAGTCACAGAAGTTTGGAGTGCTACCCAGACTAATTAGAAGAGCTAAAGCTGTGGCTTGATTATGGCTCAGTTTTGATCTAGTGCTAAATGAGCAACTACCAAATGGAAATCCTAACGATGCTAAGTATAATGAATAGATATCACTGATTTCAGCAAGTTAAGGACTCTGCCCTTTTGTCCGGGGTGATGTTTTGGGCATTTTGGGAACTAGATGCTCACATACATTTATAATACTGAGTGCAATTTATAACAGAAAGAGATCAAACATTCCAAATTTTCATATCCAGAGGCAAATACCTCGATTTCTAATCAAGTCAGTAATCTGACTTAAACCAAAGCACCCAGCATTTGCAAAATTAATGTAAACACTCTACCAGTAAAAACTTTGCATTCTCAGCACTACTTTTTACATCCTTGCACTTAGATTTCAATAAATATCTTGGTAATATATTTTGAAAAGTTATATAGAGAAATATCCACATTTATTATTTACGGTGGGGGAAAAAAGCAGTTTAGAGAACTTGCATGAAAGCTACATGTAAATGCAACTTATTAACTAAGAAACGTGTATCTGGCAGTGAGACCCAACTTTGCCCCTGCTCCTAAAGCATATTGCTTTTAACTTTCTAATTTTAAAAAGCGTATATTAACTTTGTAAAACATTCCTTTCAAGCTTTTGTGATTATATGAGTTTTTCCCACTGCAGCTACTCCCTCTTATGCTTTTTATTTTAGCTTCCTGCTGAGCTACATGATAACAGTGATGAGGAGTATGGGGGAGAATCTAAATAAGCTTGCTAGATGATCCCTTTAAAGAGAAGCCTTCTGTACCATGCAGGTGGGATTGTTTAATAATTATACAGTGTTTGCTGTCTTTTCTTCTTTTATTACACTCTTCTGGTTTACATGTATTGACCTATTGACTGGAAAAATGGGAGTAAACAGACAAAGATAGAACAGAGAAAGAAAAAGCTCTGATTACAGTAACACTGAGAAATGCCCTCAGACAGAATATGGTTTAAAGACACATTTCTATCTGGCTCTCACAAAGGTGCACATGGAAAAGGGTGCAAGGTAGCTTGTGCATAAATTGGAATAGTTCTAAGTTTCAGCATTGATAGTGGTAACTTGGTGGATTAGCTATTCATCTGTGTGGCACATCTCGACAAAAACCTTGGAGCCGTTCTGTGTCCCACTCTCCCTGGATCCTTGGCAGTATTAGCTTTACAGTATTACTCCAGCTTTTAAAGCTTCACTTTATGAATAGGGAGTCTGTCCTGATAGAGCAGATTCCAGGAATGATGCCTTAAAAAATGCAGCCTGCTCAGTTTCTTAAATAAATTCCCCTAGGCTAGAGGGAGAGCCCCCTCCCATCCTTCCTAGCCTTCGCTTTCTTCTCACTTCGTCCTTTCTTATGCATAACGACATTATGTGTATATTTTCACTTCTTGGTCCCTTTCACAAAAAGAATGTCAGATTTGGATACAGGGTAGTCAAGCACTACATTCCTCATGTGGTAAGAAGCACAAAATGTTTTAAGGACTACTGTAAGCAAAAAGAGAAAATTATGTCTTGCCCAGCATTCATAATTGCATTCAAAGACTCGGTGCAGCAGTGCACTGTTGTTGATGAAAACACCAAACCCTAGAGCGTGCAGATGGTTTCAGATGTGTGAAACTGCCTCTGTTGAGACAAAGGGAGCATGAGAGACCGTATGGTAACACAAGGTCTGAAAAAATAAACCAGAATCTCTTTAATTAAGACTTAAATAATCTGGAAAAAACTGTGATAGAATATGAGCAGCACTTCAGCGTTACCACAAATGCCCCAAATACCATTTGCTGGTATTGCCACACTGAGAGGCTAACACATTTATACACTAGCTGTGTACGAATGTGGAGCTAAGACATTTGTGCATCTTTGAAAGATAAAGAAACACTACAGAAACAGCACAGACACATACACACAGAGGCAAAAGCAAAGATGGATTACACCAAAAAATATAGAAGAGTGTCCACCTGGAGACAGAGATTTTTGGCTAACTGGGACTGTGAGCAAGGGGATTAGCTGCTGCCATTCAATTTTTCCTCCTTCAGACAAAGGGGATTCAGAATATTCTTTCTAAATAAATATCACTGCATCATAGATGCCTCACTCCACCATCAATTTATAACATAAGAAACCTTCAAGATCTGGAACTTTGAATCAGACAGTAAAACACATCAATTCAATATATGGACACAGCCTCTCTGTTCTTATGCTGTATTTTTTTAGTTGTTTGCCTGGGTACTCCTTGTCCTCCTGCAGCTCGTTGGGCTTAGAGGAGTAGGAAGTTGAGGTTGATGGGCAGCTTTCTCAGACACCTTCCCAGGGCTGAAAACCATCACAGCATCTCATTTTGTGCTGTGTTTGGCTGTGGTATAGCATAAAGTGAGGGAGGCTAGCAAGGTTTTAGAAATAGAGAAAAGTTGATAAAAGGGTCTTTAAACCTTGTTGGTCTCAACCTTTCACAAGAGAAACAGATTTTTCAGGGGGGCTTGTGTCTCATTAAGACACCAAAATACGGTTGTTTTCAGAACCTGAAAGAGGTCTGTGTGCTCAGCAGATCTCTGTGCTTCACAGAGCTGCCAGTGACCTGCTGTGTCTCAAAATATGCGTTATTGCTCTCAGATTTTTTAAGGTGACCCAAGGTAGGTCAAAAACACACTGAAAAACTAAAATTGATTAGAAGCCTACAGCAAATAGGCGTGATGACTGAACTCTGGAACAGAAAAGAGTGATTTTTTTAAGCGGTTTCATTGTTTTGAAGAAGGAAATTCATCAGCCTCCCTGCAATCTCAAGCAGTGGTTTTCAAGAACATTTCATTCCCATCCTGTAGTGATGGACATGAGGTGTAATGATGTCAGTTTGACCAGATCAGGCAGTTCACAGAACTGCAATTTGACTGAGGCATTACTGTGAATGAAGGTTTCTTTTAAGGTTATGGACATTACTGGCATAAGTTGAACCTGGGTGGTCAGAACGGTAACAGAGGCTATGAACTGCATTCACTGCCATAAAGAAATCACGACCCATTCAAATGGGCAAAAGGCTATAATAAAATTACCAGAAAGTAATGTGGATATTGCAGATAACCAAGTATAAAGGTAGATGGAGTATAATACAGAAAAACACATACAGGCAGTTTAAGGGAAAAAAGTACACAATTAGGAGTTGTTAATAAAAATTGTTTTGATTTCTAAAATAAAATAAATTAAATTATTAGCCAAAAATTAGACAAAAATCAATTAAATTATTAGCCAAGATTTTTTTCCATAATGTTCCTATTCCTATAATGCTCTCTACATAAAAAATCTTTTGACTGAAAGGTGCAGATTCTGCCCCAGTCCAGATCAGCCAGTATCTGCTGTGGAGACAAAATTAACAACTATTTTTGGAAGCTAATCAGGAGTAAGACACTGACATACCCTGTTTCTGTTCAATGTCTCATTCAATTTCTTAGCGCAGTAAATATTGTCTCTAATTTTAATATACTACTGTTATCTCTTCACAGATTAGTATCAGGAAAGGTTTGAAAGAATGAGCCATTTTGCATTGTAATTTTGCCTTATAGAAGAACAACCTGAGGTTTTCATTATCTTTGAGATAAAAGAGAACAAAATATTCTGGAATTGAATGTTCACTGTTATAAATAAATTACAAGTAAATTATTTTTAATTCTACTTGGAAATCCCACAAAAGTAAACTGTGTGCAGAACAAGATTTTGTCAAAACTTCGAAACAAAGAAAAATATGAAAACCCTGAACTGTATAAACCTCAGAGAAATAGAATTATGCAAACCTACAGTTCACTACGTTTCTAGTTCCAAAACATAACAAATTTTAGTTTTCCCTCTCCCCGCTCTTCTAAAAGGTGGACAAGATGTGTAAGGATCATTTCTGTTGCTATTCTATATGCTTTCTCCTCTTTTACACTATCTCGTTCGACAGACAGGCACTGGAACCACACGCTGAAACAGCTGCTGAATTTCTTCCATTTGGATCTATTTTTTTTACAATAGGATCTATTCGTACAGTTGGATCTGTTTTTATAATTGAGTGGCTGTCGTACTTAGCTGCCTACCAGGGTTAAACCATGACACACCAGCACCCTACGTGTACCCTCACGCACTTTACAGACCCTACTTCTCTTCGCCCAAGTCCTCCCCTGCCCACAATGCCTGCTCAGTTCTCCTGGCATCTGCCCGGGGACCCTTCTCTACAGCCGCTGCAAACACTGTTTCTATCATTAAAGGTAAGAAATATTTATAGATTGCTTTTTTTACACGGGCAGCGTAGGAATCACTACTGTTTGGGACACATTGACTGATGTTTTTAAAAATGGAAATTTTATCAAAAGGGATAGATTTACAAAATATGAAGGGCTTGGCTCAATGATGTCAATGGGACCAAGACAAGACTTCTGTTTTATGTGACTGTTCAGGCAATCTGAAAGCTCATTTGGATATAAAAAACTGACATAAACAGGAACTTTCCTACATTGTCTTGTTACAAGATTCATAATCACAGAAATTTACATGATTAATAGAATTTAATATTTTTAATACAAGTTTATATTTCAGTATATAATTGCATAAATAGATTTAATGTGATATCTTCTTCATATATTGGAGACTTCTATTTTCCTTTCAACCAATATAACTCAACTTATGCAAAAAATGCAACAGAGGTGATAAATTTAAGGTTTATATGTATAAAGGGCTCATATTTTTAAAACAAAATATATCTCTAAATTCAAAATATATCTCTAGCATTGTGACCGGGGGGGGGCAGAAATAATTCATGTTTCATTTAATTTGACCCTCAACAAAATAATGCACAACTGATATCTTTATACAAAATCTATTCCCCAGTCAATTTCTTTTCCTGATAAAAGATAAATAATCAAAAAAAGACTAGCATGGTAAAATGGAGTCTTTTTGTTAATCTAGAAAAAGAATCAAAGCAAGTGCATCTGAATAGAATTTGTAATATCTCAGCCTGTCCTCGGGCAGCAGAACAGGTAGGAAAGCTGAATGTTCAGAATCATCATCAGTTTGAACCACAGTGACTGAGGGACAATCACAGCAACACTAGGGATGCTATGGAGGCTCCATCCTCAGGAATATTCAAAACTGAAGTGAACAAAGCCCTGAGCAACCTCATCTACCTTTAAGTTCAGTGCTGGTATTAGTGAAGTCCAGACTGAATTAACTCTGGAGGTCTCCTCCACCTCTTCTTGACTCTATGACCATAGCTGCTTGCAAGTGCAGGTTAGTAACAGGACAATCTGTGCTGAGTTTGTTAGTAAAAATGCACAAATTGAGAAGAACTAAAATAAGTTTTAAAACCAAGATCAAAAGGTTGATCAGAAACAAAAATAATCACAAAGGTTTGGTTTTCCTTCTTGCCCCAGAAAGGCTACCAGTCCAAGTGTTTTATTCTGTCAATTGTCAATTGTTTAGAGAAAAATATTAGTTTTGTTCAGTTCTAAAATACACATGACAATTACTTTCCCTCCCTTTGGTGAAACTGATACATAGGGCAAATTACTGTTATAGGTAAAAAACATGGGATTTCTGTTGATGATCTCACTATGCAATGTATCCAGTCAGTTATAAATGGATGCTTTTAGCTGGCAGGTCTGACAGAAAATGTTATGCTGGACACTGGTTATGTCTCATCGTCTATAAAATTATCTCATCTTTGCTTCTCTGGTTTTGTCAGGGTGGACAAATGCGGGTAGATCTCTTACTGCCAAATAGCTTTAGTGTCAGGAGAGGAAAACATCTGCAAGGCAGCACATCTAGGACAGGAGTTAGGCAGTGAGAGCCAGGAAGAAACACACAGAGAAGAAGAGGGCAGATTCAAGACACATTTATTTTGCTTCGTAGCAATGGTCCAACATCTCCAAGTGTACTCATCATATTTGAGGATATCATAGATATCATATAAAAATTTTGTTTTAAGATCATGAAGTCCAACCATGAAGCGTACACCTGTCCAAGCCACCAGCAACCAGTTTCTCCAGGAGAATGTTGTGGGAAACAGTGTCAAATGCTTTACTAAAGTCCAGGTAAACAACATCCACAGCCTTTCCCTCATCCACTAAGCAGGTCAGCTTGTCATAGAAGATCAAGTTAGTCAAGCAGAACCTGCCTTTCATAAACCCATGCTGACTAGGACTGATCGCCTGGTTGTCCTGTATGTGCCATGTGATGGCACTCAAGACAATCCGCTCCATAACCTTCCCCAGCACCAAGGTCAGAATGACAGGCCTGTAGTTCCCCGGATCCTCCTTCCAGTCCTTCTTGTACATGGGCATTATATTTGCTAACTTCCTGGGACAACTGGGACCTCCCTGGTTTGCCAGGACTGCTGATGAATGATGGAAGGTGGCTTGGTGAGCACTTTTGCCAGCTCCCTCAGCACCCTTGGGTGAATCCGATTTGGCCCCATAGACTTGTGTGTGTCTAAGTGGTGTAGCAAGTCACTAACCATTTTCTCTTGTACTATGGGGGCTTCAATCTGCTGCCCGTCCCTGTCTTTCAACTCAGGGGGCTGGGTACCTCGAGAACAACTGGTCACACTATTGAACACTCAGGCAAAGAAGGCATTAAGTATCTCAAGCTTTTCCCCATCCTTTGTCACTATGTTTCCCCCCACATCCAATAAAGGATGGAGATTCTCCTTAGCCCTCTTTGTTGCTAATGCATTTGTAGAAACAATTTCTGTCTTTATGGCAGTAGCCAGAATAATTTCTAGCTGGGCTTTGGCCCTTCTAATTTTCCCCCAGCATAACCTCATAAAATTCTTGTATTCCTCCTGAGTGGCCTGCCCCTTCTTCTAAAGGTCATAAACTCTGTTTTTTCCTGAGTTCCAGCCAAAGCTCTCTGTTCACCCAGGCTGGTCATCTTCCCTGCTGGTTCATCTTTCGGCACATGGGGATGGCCTGCTCCTGTGTCTTTAAGATCTCCTTCTTCAAGAATGTCCAGCCTTCCTGGATTCCTTTGCCCTTCAGGACTGCCTCCCAAGGGTCTCTGTCAACCAGGCTCCTAAGCAGGCCAAAGTCTGTCCTCCAGAAGTCCAAGGTGGCAGTTCTGCTGACCCCCCGCTCCTTACTTCTCCAAGAATGAAAAACTCTATCATTTCATGACCACTGTGCCCAAGACAGCCTCCAGCAGTTACATCACCCACAAGTCCTGCTCTATTCGCAAACAACAAGTCCAGTGGGACACCTTCCCTTGTTGGCTCACTCACCAGCTGTGTCAGGCTTCCACACACTCCAAGGACCTGCTGGACTGTTTCCTCTCTGCTGTATTGAATTTCCAGCAGACATCCAGTAAGTTGAAGTCCCCCATGAGAACAAGGGCTAGTGATTGTGAGACTTCTCCCAGGTGGTTGTAGAATATTTTATCTGAAATGTTAGAGATTTATGGGAAAAAATGTTCCAGGGATTAAATGCTGGATTGCCAACTTTTCATTTCCCCCCTACTACTCTTAACCATTCATTTCCCACACTTCCAACCCAAAAGCATTATTTAATTAAGTTGATCTTATAGCATGTTAGTTTTGATTCCATGACTTTACTGTTTGTTGGATATATCTGGTCATTTTGTTTAATCCAATCTAATCTCCTTGTTTTCCTTTGTCTCCCTACACAGCAACATTTTTCATTGCCAAAAGTTGGAGGATTACACAACCTTCACCCATCTGACAAAACATGGAGGACTCCGAGACCTTCAGGCAAGAGTCACCTGAAATGGAAAACTACCTTAGCCCAGCAAGTTAGGGGCCTTGATAAGCTGTCCTCAACCAGCTCATACTGAACCAGTGAATGCCACCGATCTGTCCTGCATCACTCAATAAGAACGGTGTTCAACTTGTCACCAGATTTTTTTCCCCCCAAGTTTGGATTTACTTAAGCAACTTATCTAGGCCCAAAAAAGACAACTTCTGTGCTGAGTGAGAAATGTACATTATCCAGATTTCTACAATTTGGTATGCAATAAGAAAAGGAGATATGTTTCTTTGGAGCTATTTTCTCAAAGGAAACTTAGCTGGAGCTGAAAAAATTAGTAACATTATCTGATTTCAAATACATCAGAAAAGACAGACAGTTTTCCTTAATGCATTGCCATGCAGCATATTTGAAAGGAAGAAAATATTACTGCCATTATAATCAAAGAGAAGCAGCAGCATATGGGAGTCCTCCAAAGATGAAAGTAAAAAATGTTGGTTAAATTTAAAGTGGTTTAAATCTTGCATGCAGCAAAAGACACATACTGCCAATCAGAACAAAAGCCAAATAGCAGATTTCACTGTCTTTATCTCTGTAGGCAATCAAGCAACACCAGTGATAAGATTTGGCTCTGTATGAAAGAGGTAGCACTGCATGAGATCATAGAATCATAGAACAGTTTGGGTTGGAAGGGGCCTCAAAGCCCCCAGCCCCCCTGCCATGGGCAGGGACACACTAGCCCAGGCTGCCCAAAGCCCCATCCAACCTGGCCTGGAACATTTACAGAGAGGGGGCATCCTCAGCTTCTCTGGGCAACCTGGTACTGTGCCACACCACCCTCACAGGGAAAAATTTCTTTTTAACATCTAATCTAAATCTACCCTCTTTTAGTTTAAACCCATTACCCCTTGTCCTGTCACTGCATGCACCTGCAAACAGCCCCTCTCCAGATTTCCTATAGGCCCCTTTAGGTACCAGAAGGCTGCAATTAGGTCTCCCTGGACCCTTCTCTTCTCCAGGCTGAACAACCCCATTTCCCTCAGCCTGTCCTCATAGCAGAGGTGCTCCA
>VXBL01004268.1:0-43168 GCA_013400195.1 Aramus guarauna | reverse complement strand
CTCGCAGTCGCCCGGGTGGGGGGGGAGGGTGTGTGTGTGTGTCATTGAGGTGTTCGGGCGGGCGGGGCCTCTCCGTACTCTCCTGCAACGTCCCTGGAGCTTCGGGCTCCTTGGGTTCGCGGCGCGGCGGGTGCCTGGGCGGGTGCAGGTCTGCAGGTGCTGCCAGGCCTGCCTCGGCCCCAGCCCCGCTGCGTCACCGGCCTGCGGCGCTAACGCACCCGCTGGCGTTTCGGCGTTGCAGGCGCTGCAGCCTTTGCTGCCAAGGGACGGTGTAGGAGGGTGGTGGCGCGGCCTTAGATTAACTACCCGCAGGCCGCCTCCGTGTGGGTTCCCGGCGTATGTCTCTAAGCAGTGCACCGTAACAACTAGCTGCTTTTGTACGTTAGGAATGCCGGTCTGGATAGCGTTATGGAGATCATACACCTGTGCTTGCCAGGCTTTGGTTATCGATGTATGGTTATCCATGTCTGAGAGGGATTATTAAAGAATTGTAGAGAATTACAGCTTTCTCTGCTCTTCACAAAAGTCTGGATCTGATCATGCTGCAGGCTGCAAAAACCGGTTTCTGTGGTGAGGTGGGATTGGTAGCGTTCAGTGATGCTGGTGCACCACAGCATGCTAGGGGTTTAGTGAAATGGTTAGTTTATGAAAAAAACCGCAGCTGTTATCTCCAAGACATTAACTAAATGAGTATCCAGTATAAGCGTCGTGTTCCCTCCCCCCCATTTTTGGTGGTAATTGAAATACTGAACATTAACAGGGGCATTTGAAATAAGGGATTATCACAGTATAGAGTACAAACTCACTAAAGATGCTGCTTGTTTGCTGTTTGTCTACTTAAAAATTATGCATAGCTTGGAACAATGTTTTCTTAATAGATACAGAGGTGTTGCAGATGCCATGTACTCTCAAGAATATTGGAAATTTTCACTGCTCTGTGTTTATGTGAGGTTCTGCATCCGTTCTTTACCCTAGTCAAAGCTGCATGAGGTTTTTCTTCAGCAGTTCTTGGCAGCAGTGTAACTCGAGCACTGTACTTGAATGCGAATCAGGCCATTGACTTGGATGAGGGACTTGAGAGTATATAACCTGCTCTGACTGCCATTGGTGCAGAATATTTTCTGGAAGAGAAATTACATGTACTGTCACAGTTGATTTTTACCTTAAACTATGCAGAAATGTAGAACTGTTTTTAGAGTTTAGTTGACTGTAATGAATGATCTTTAATTCATTTTGTTGACTCTATGAAGGTCTTTTTAAAAGTGGCTGAAAATGTTGCAAGGAGAAACTTAAGGAAGGCTTTTAATCATTAATTGACATGCAGAGAAAAGGAAATGAAAAAGTACAAAGTCTCTGTGGAATTAAGCTTTATCACTGTTGTTTTAGTTGAATCTAAACTTGCTGAAATGAAGGTTGGTTTACCATGCACTTATGGACTTTTTGCCTTCCAACCTCAACCGATCTGTCATTCTGTGACTTTCTATGATTGTTCGATACTACTTCTGCTCTCTGTCGCATAGAAAATGATTTGCTATGAGTCTTCTGCTCATTAAGTTCTGTGGCTCAGTTTGGTCACTTGCATTCTGCCTCTGTGTGGACCACATAGAATAGAAAAAATGCTTACAAAATGGTTAACTCAAAGATTTATTTAATTAGGTGAAAATTAGGTTTATTCATTCTTTGCTTACCACCTTTGTTTGTTTGGGAGAAACAAGCAGTTCATAAGAGATTTAGAACTGGGCACTATCTTCTTAAAGATAGCATAAAATAGGACAGATTTGAGGTATGCAAGATAAGGCATTGTTAATATAAGTAAAGTTTAGGCTTTTTTACCACCTTTACTCTTGCAAAGGCCATGATTCCTCTTAGTAGAATAAAAAACCAGTATAGTTGCATAGAAAATTCACTTTATTGTTTCACAAATAAATAAAGCATATAGGAAATATACATTTTGAAGACTGTAAGGTATGTGTTTATAAGTATGCAATCCTTGTGGTGTAACTCAACCAGTAACTACCAGATGTTTTGCTGTTAAATGTGATGGGTAAGTCAGAAATGCCCTGTGGTTAGCAATGGCAGAGTGCATGGTCACTGCGGGCATCTGCAGATTGTAGCGGTTGCAGTAGCAAGTCCTGGTTCTGTGGTTAGCCATGTGCACAAAGAGGCATAGCTTCCTTTTTCTCTTTCTTTGCTGTCTCTTCTATTTCTCTTACCTATTGGAAGTTCCTAATACGAGATTTATTTGATGTAGTTAGGTGCTACATGCAGTTTCTTATTGATAGTAATTTTGGTACTTGCATAAAATTAGTTGGGAGCCAACTACTTAGTACATATAGCTGTTTATATTTCAAAAGTGCTGCTTTTCCCTCAATTTGAGAATGTCTGAAGTAGAGCCAGCCTTAATACATTGAAATAATAGTTTCCTGAAATATTTGGTGCTGTTGAGAACAGAAATGTAATGTGGCCTCAATCATATAACTTCAGGCTTTTTGAAATTGCCTTGCTATCTTGCAAGGCAATATTCAGACATAATGGGAAGCTGATTATCAACTGTTTGCCATTTGTCTTACTAAATGGAGTGTTAATAAAACAGTGAAATAAGCATAAATGTACTTTGTATAGGCATGCATGCCACCAGCTCTGCATGCACATAGGCATGCACCATAACCAGTATGTTAGTTGCTATACATACATAGAAATAATAAATCATGAACCTAATTGCATATTAACTTGCTGAGAAGACTGTAATTATTTTAATACAGAAGACTGTAGTATTTTAAATAATACTTAACACAGAAAAATGATTATTTTTTTTCATACCAGCAGGTGTTGGTAAGTAGGTATTTTTTGTTTAGAAATTGGAGGAGTTTGAATAATACGTCACTCAAGAAAAATCAACATCTTTGCTTATGTTTGGGGTATCTGATAATCTGCTTAAGTATATATTTAGTGGGGCTTATTGATTTACTTAAACTCTTGCCTTTCTCTGAAGCTAATTACGTTTAAACTGTTCACTTTTCTTCCAGTGCCTTGCGTTCCATGATATTTCACCCCAAGCTCCAACACATTTCCTAGTGATCCCTAAGAAGCCAATTGTCAGGTTATCTGAAGCAGAAGATTCTGATGAATCTGTAAGTACTCTAGAAGCTTTCTGTACACCAAACTGTATCTCTGATTGCTTCATAATTTACTAGACTCTCCCCCTTTTCCTCTTGACATTTCAAAGAGGCAAAGTAGTTTTTCAATACTATAATCTTTTTTCCAGTAAAAGGAATTAAAGTTTTTCCAGTAAAAGTAGTGATATAAAGCAAAATGTGTCTGGGTATGTATTTGCAATGCAAAATGCACTGTTACTTTGGAGTACAGTCTTGGTGTCTGTTTTCATGGTTCACAGGCAGTGCTTATTCTAATAAGGGCTTGGGGTTTTTGGCAGGTCAGAGATGAAAGGGAAGGTTAGCTGAGAGGTGATGAATATTTCATTTGTAACTGTAAACATCAAGTTCAAAGATTTTGTAAACCTTTGCATAATAAGGTAAAGGTTTTTCCCCACCAGAATTACATGTTGCCTGAAGAAGTATCTGGGGCTTTAACCATAAGATAAATTTAGCTTCTGTGATAATTTTGTAGTCTGTTACTGTCTAGCTTGAAAAAAATCTGTAGCTCTTTTCCCCCCTATATTATGCATAGTTAGTCTTACAGCTTTTTTTTTTTTTGGAAAGTGTTGGTTGCAGGCAGACAACAACTGGAGGAGCAGTGACTGAGTTTCTAAGAATTAGCTTACTGGCTTATCTGAATGGTTCTCTGCTCTCATTCTTTCCTTTCCTGCCCTCTCCCCTTTTTGTGTGTTTTCTGTTTGGTTTGTTTGTTTTTGTTTTTTTTTTCTCCTCCAGCTTCTTGGGCATTTAATGATTGTTGGCAAGAAGTGTGCTGCTAACCTGGGCCTGACGAATGGATTCCGGATGGTTGTGAATGAAGGGCCTGAGGGTGGGCAGTCTGTCTATCACGTGCATCTCCATGTTCTGGGGGGTCGTCAGTTGGGCTGGCCTCCTGGCTAAGATGTTTACACCACAACAGTTATCTGCATGCATACAAATTACCACCAAATAGATTTAATATGTTGCCCATCAATCTAGCCACTGTTAATGTGTTGGTTTTTTTTTTGTATGTGTGTCTGTGAAGGGTAATAAATACTCTCAACAACATTCGCACAATAAAGATTTAGCTTGTGGGAATCATCTCTGTCTGGTGTGCCTTACTGATGGAAACAATTCTGCAAGTTAAAATGGTGTTCTCCAGAGTTTAAGTATGTAGCGTGTTTCAGTCTGCTGTTAACAATCTTCTGTCGATAGTGATTTTCCAAGGCATTTGAACCCTGAAGGTGCAACTGCTTACCAGTGTTTCATGTTTTTTGGGAACAAAACTTCTAAGCTTTTTGAAAGTGGTATGTAAATATTCATAAAGCCAGTATAGGCTGCTGCTAAAACTTTTTTTAAAAAAAGTGTTGTATCTGAAATTCTGAACATGCCATGCAAGGGCTGTGTCAGTACAGTGCAATGTGTTGGAAATGTACGGCTCCTGTTGGAGCCCTCTGTCAATGGCTGCTTTATAAGGCCCTGCCTTTCTGATGAGAAGGGGTAAAACAATAGTCTAAATGGCAGCTGTGATAGGTCCATAGCACACTGGTATTTAATTCTACGTCATGATTTTGGTGGCATTGAAGACTTGAAATGAAAATATTGAACTGTGTCTGTAGGGCCTTGTAAGATGCTCAAGGCCTTTCATCTTGGCACCTAAGCAGCATGATGTAGTACGTATGCATTTTAGATTCCAGATTTTATTGGATGGATTTCGTTCTTCAGTAAATAGTAGTTTCTCTGTGTTGCTGCATACAGTTGTTCAGGCAACACTGTCATCAACTCTCCAAGACAATGAATTTTCCTGAAGTTAGAATTACAGATGTGTCTGTGTTGTGGTTTTACCCCAGCCAGCAGCTAAGCACCACACAGCTGCTCCTTCACCCCCTGTCCCTGGTGGGATGGGGAGAGAATCAGAAGAGTGAAAGAGAAAACTCATGAGCTGAGATAAAAACAGTTTAATAGGACAAACAAAAAAAGGAAGATAATAATAGTAATAATATATACAAAACATGATGAAGAGCACAATTTCTCACCATCTGAAGCCAATGCTGTGCAAGACCCCAGCTGCTGTGCCAGGCCCCCAGCTGTCCAGCCTCTCAGCCCGCCCCCCAGATATAAATGGAACATGACGTTGTATGTATGGAGTATGCCTTTGGTCAGTTTGGGTCAGCTGCCCTGGCTGTGTCCCCTCCCACCTTCTTGGGTACTGCCTGCCTTTGTGTTGGCAGAGCAATATGAGAAGCTGAAAAGTTTCTGACTGCTTGGCAACAACTGAAATATTAGTGTGTTACCAACATTATTCTCATCCTAAATCCAAACCACAGGACTATACTAGCTGCTACAAAGAAAATTAACTCTATCCCTGCTGAAACCAGGGCAGCCTGCCAGTGTAAATATATGGCAACTATTTTTCCTGTTAAAATAAAGAAGTCCCAGCAAACCAGTTTTTATGATGGAAGACACTTGGAAGACTTTAGGCAAATGCCTTAAGAAAACCTGGTATTTGTGAGCACCACTTCTCCAGAGTACAATTTTAACACCAAAGGTGTTAGAGAAATGTGGGCGTGTATAAGGTGGACAGGTAAAGGCTGTGAGTTGTGATTTCTATTCAGGTAAAAACTTGGAAGTTTGATAAAGGTATTTGAATTAATTCAGCTTGAAAGTATTCTCTAAGTACTTCTGAAGGTTCTGAACCTTCAGAGTTTTTATCCTAAGACATGACTTCAACTGGAGGTGGCTGGTCTATAGTTGCATTAAGAATAAAAAGGCGGTCCTGTAGGGGTAGCCTCACAATGGTTCTCCCGGATGTCCTGCACAGAAGGAAAGAAGAAACCACCCAACCTGCAGAGGTACAGCATCCTTGTGCAGACAGCTGCATGCGTATCGTAAGAACAAGGTATCACTAGTAGACGCAGCGGGGTACAGTAAAGGTTTATGGCTGGGAAACTTGCTGTCGGAACAAGTTCATGAAAGGCACTTAAAGATACTGAGATTAACCATTGGTACCCAGGGCATGTGATGTGTGCACTACTTTCACTTTTCTAATTTCTGTTCTGCTCTCAGCCAGTTTAGTTGTGCTTCAGTTTCAGATGAGTGTGTTCTGCAGTACCTTGTTAACCAAAGATCGATGCTAGAATTATGAGAAGAGTAGTACTGAGCTTAAGACACCTGTCAGACAATGTAAGAAAAATATAATTGAAGGAAAACTTTCTTTTTTCTAATTTGTGGCTGTTAAGAGATCACTGAACCTTCAGGTGGGAGTTCTCATGGGAGAACTGGGTATTAGTTGCTCTCTTCTAACTCTTAAAAGCACCTGTCAATTTGTTGCTAAAAGGTAGATTTTAGCCTTCTTGTCATCAATTTCTTCTGCTTGAGCTGCTATCTGTTACTTCTGTGGCTGTATAATCAGCTCTGGTACAGCTGCTCTGCCTTGTAATTTGTAAGGTCAGTGACAAAATGAGAGATGTTAACTGCATGTCAGGGAGACCACAAACTTCATCTTAAATACTAAACGAACAGGGACATGGACATGGGAAAGTAGGGTTATCCTACATAGCCCTTCAACTCTATGTTACTGATGGATCTGTGACACCCACTGGAAGATGTCTTGGTCTCTTCTATTTCTCTAAGTAATCAAATGTAGCTGGATGACAAAAGCCTGTAAGCAACCCAAGGACTTCACCTTTATTTAATCTTCAGGGGCAGAAGGTGGAAATTATTTACCTGAAGTAGATGGAAGCTGATGCATGGTCTGAAATTGAATTTCTGTAGTGTTTGTGTCCACTTAACTGCATTATTGAGCTAGGCAATGTCTATTGTTAAGTCTATTTAAGCTTGCTGAGGTGTCTGGAAGTTGTTCCTGCTTTTCAGAGGAAGGGGTGGGAAGCAATAGGAAGAATTTTGAGGAAGCTAGATGGCTTCTAAATTCAGGAAGAGTGGAATATTACTGTAAGTTTTAGTGGTCTCAGGTGGAATTTATGTCTCATCTTGCAGATAATACTGCTTCAAATCAGAGACAATAAATGGATATTAAGCAATAATTACTGAAAAAGAGCTTGGCGTGGAAAATTACTGGTTGAGAAAGCTTACAGATCACATATTTATTCAATTTGTAAGGATTTGAAAAACAGTGATCAAGAGGTATGTATACTTCAGTGTTTTAGTTTGGATCAGAGCTGTTCTTTCAAAGTGAATTTGGGTGTGTTTTAGTTTGTGTTTTTGGAACCATCTTGGGCTGTGTGGATTGCATTCTTGAATGAACTGTAAGATGCATGCCAGGATAGACCAAATACACTCCAGCCACAAACAGGCATTTGGTCTGTGTGTCCAGACTAGATCTTGACAAACGAACAAACCCCAAAATGCTGAAATACGTGCAGTATGGGTGTTATATTGTTACATTAGCTTTACAGATTGACTCTTCCTGATCTGTACTGCTTGCTAATGTAGTATTTCTAGTAAAGATGGCATCCATGGGGATGGTGATAAAGGTATAAAAAAGAGCCAGAGCTTACACAGAAAGTATGGTATGAAACTCAAAAAGATTGTGGGTTGAGAAGGACTCAGGTTTTACGAGGGGATCACACATAGAGAGTGGGCTTGATCTGAAAATATTTCGTTGTCCTCATGACAGCTGAAAAATGCGGAGAGTAAACTGACCACTTTAAAGGATGTGTCTCCAGCCTACAGAGCAGCACAAAATACTTGAGCATTCAAGACAGTGAAATATTAGTCAAGTTTATTATTTTTGTCCAGCTTTAGGTAATAGTTACACTAGAGATCATGGCTATGTTCAAACCCTCTGTGTGTTTAGGTTTTGCTTGTATCTGCTCCATGTTCCTTAAGAATTAAACTAGGTGAAAAGTTTCATACCTTCAGAAATGAATGACACAGATGTGTTGAAAGAGCCATGGAAGACTTTGAAGAATCCAAACTAGCTCCAGGTTCCTGTGGAGCTACAAGAGAGATACTTTTTCTTTAAAGTCAGTGACTGTACTTAGACTGTTCTGGTTCTGGGACTGAAAATTGTACAGATACCCAAGTAACCCTCTGATGAGTGTCTGAGAGAGCGAGCTAAAATACTGTCCTGGGTTTCGACTAGGATAAAGTTAATTTTTACAAGAAGCTGGGAGGAGACACAGCCAGGACAGCTGGCCCAAACTAGCCAAAGCGATATTTCATACCATGTGATGTCGTGCTCAGCATAAAAGGGGGCTGGTTGTGGAGGGGCAGCAGCTTCAGGAGGGACTGAGTGTCTGGTCAGTTCTTGGGTGAGAAATTGCATTGTGTAACACCTGTTTTGTATATTGTGTTATAAGTATTGTTGTTTTTCTCTCCTTTTGCTGTCCCAGTAAACTGTCCTTATCCCAACCCAAGAGTTTTACCTTCTGCTGATTCTCCTGCCCATCCCCCTGGAGGAGTGAGCGAGCAGGCGTGTGTTTAGCTGGGGCTAAACCACAACAGCTATGTATGTGATTTTTGTGTCAGTTTTAAACTGTCAGTCACTGAGTTAGAACTAACACCTCCTCGTTGTGAAATTTTGCATTCTTTCAGGTATCGAGCTCTCCAGTCTTGTTGAGCCAAGCTGACCACCTGCACCCACACAGTTCTTGAAAATGCCGTGATAGTAACTGTTGCAGATTTGGACAAGCCATCCTGACTTAGGCTACATTTGTCTTATTTTCTCTTTTTTGTTTGTTATTTTCTGGTGTGTTGGAAGTCATTTTTGTGGACCAGATTGAATTTCTCTCAAGAGCACTGTGTTAATCTTTTGTCTGATTATGGCTGTATTTGCTATGGATTTAAATAGAGAGTTCTGTCTTCATTCCGTCTGTTTCTTCTCCAGTTATTGGTAAAAAAACAGCCATGGCAACAATTTCATTTAGTTTTTAACAGACAAAGAATGTCTGTAATAAACTTGGCAGAACGTAATCTTGCTTTATTGTTATTTCCAGTTACAGATTTCTGTCCTCCTGACAAACTGTAATAGTGTACTCTAGCCAATTCGTAGCTGAGCTTGAAGAAACTGGGGAAAAATCAAAACCTAGGCTAATACTGCTGGGCAGAGCTATCTGCCAGTGTTGGCAACCACGTACATGCCCTATACCAGTCATGCAGGAGTTGGAAATGAGATGTGGGCTTTATTTGACTGTAACATGCTTACACATGACACTTAGGCTGGTTACAGGGCTGCCAGGTGGAAAAAACCTTGGATCTAAGCCTAAAATGCAGAGTCTTCTGTGCGGAAGTTGAAGGGGAAGGGTTGGTTTAAGAAGTCACTGCTTTAGTGACTTTAGGGTAGGAACATGTCTCTTTGGAGATAGGAAACTTGGGAAATATCTGGGGATCCAGCTCCTTTGAGGGGGAAGCTTCAAGAGAGCAAATTTTTTTTTTTTTTTCCTGAGAAGCAGAAGAATCTCGGGAGAAAAAGCATCTAGAGGTTCCAGGAGAAAAGAGACCACCTCTTCTCAACTCATGAGAAGTGAAAAAGAACTGGCAATCTCCTACATGCAAAGGGTAACAAATGTAAGTATTAGCCTGTTGGATGTTCTGTGTGTTGGAAACCCAGCAGCACCTGTAAAGATGTTACTGAGTAGATGTGAGCTTGGTTAACTTGGTCTTGCTAAACTGGATCAAAACACAGCCTTACAGGAGGCAATGTCCTGAGGATGTGAAGGGTAAAAGGACAGTAAGTGAGGCTGGAGCTGTAGTTCCTGACCCTTTGTCAGGAAGGA
Organism: Aramus guarauna; assembly: GCA_013400195.1. Lineage (NCBI taxonomy): Eukaryota > Metazoa > Chordata > Aves > Gruiformes > Aramidae > Aramus > Aramus guarauna. The sequence goes on along the minus strand of VXBL01004268.1, from coordinate 33,297 downwards.
TTTCTGCTGTTGGTTTGGCTGAAGGTCAAGTAACAATCAATCTTTTATAACTGAGATTTCAGTAGCAGAGAAGACTCACAGCTCAGAATAACTGTACTCCAAAACAATCAGATATTTTTATTTTGTTGTAGTGGTAGCTGTGCTTCTGTCACATTTTGTTAATGTAAAAATTCTGTTACTATGAAGAAGATAGCAAATTTTCTAGAAGCTTGATAAAACATGATATTGGTAGTGTATCTTAGTTGAAAGAAACTAGATGTGGAAAAGACCCACCCAACTATCTCATAGCGAGGAGAAAGGAGAGTGTTCTGCCTTGTTTGTGACTTGTATTTTGTTTAAAGCTCTCAGAGGCCTTGGAGTTGTATCCTCCTGCAAAACAGGAACAGAGCAGCTAGTTAGAGCCAGTGTTTTAGTCTCTTTACAAGGTCATTCACCCTTGCAGAGTTGAGATAATGCTATTAATCCCTATGCCTCTGCTTTTTTGTTATAGTAAGATCTGGACTACAGTGTGTATGGTGTGGGTGGAATAGCAATTTCGGAAGCTTCATTTCGGGAAGGAAATGTCTGTGGGGAAAAGGAAAAGGAGAGGTAAGGGAAAAAAAGTAATGGTAAACTGAATGTGGTGATTGAATGGGGTGATGCTGCAGTGAAAATCCTTGTCTGTTTATGTTGTGTTAGGGCAGGAAGGGGGATAGTCTCATGAAAAGCCCCTTCTGCTTTCTTACATAGCACTGGGATCTTGTGTATTCCCAGTGTTGTTCTCTCTGGCTCCTTTGCTCAGCACACAGGTGTAGAAATCTGGAGGTGAAGAGCATAGCAACAGAATGGTTGCTCCTCTCTGGTTTAGCTCTGTGCTAGGGGTCTATTTCTGTCAAATAACCCAGTGCAAGCCAAGGGGGGCTCAGCACTTTCATTTGCATCAGAGCTCATCCTCCTGTCTATAGCATTTCTGTACTCTTGCGCACAGGGGAGGTTCCAATAAGCTGTGGTGACAGTCACAGTACTTACATAGGTCTTCCTTTCTGTAGTCTGTTGACAGGAGAGTATTCAATGATTAGGTTGCAATTGACACTGCTTCTTATTGATAGTGTTCTTCTAAAGAACAATAATTTCTGCAAAACAATTTAACTTGATTTAATATTTATTGCAAAAACTTTACCCCATAAATTGCATCTGGATCTCAGTTTAGTGAGAACTCTTGGTTTTATGCTTGATGGAATTATTCAGCTCGCCACTGCCTTTTCTGTAGTTAGAAAAACCTCATTTGATTCTTAATATTGTGGCTTTTTTATCATTTAACAGCTCAGCAGTGTCCACAAAATTGCTTCCACTTTTATTCACAGTAGAGCAAACAACATGCATTTGCTTTTCCAGCTGTGATAGAGAAACATTGAAGTTTTGAATCACAAGACATGAAGTAAGTGGGAGGCATGATACTGTTTACTTTTTGCTCTGAGGCACCTCTCTAGATTGCATCTCAGTTTCCCTGGAGACTCTGGTTATCATTAATTTGTAAGCTAGCCTAGGGCCTTCCTCTGTTATTTCTGCGCAAACAGAATGGAATTTCAGCTTCATGGCCAAACAAGCTGCATCGTGACTGTAGCCCAGTGGTTAGGACGCTTATTTATATCCAGTGAAACTTAGAGAATTGTGGAAAACACTACCATCCTGGTCTCAGAGGAGATGTTGAACACCAGCATGAAGGTCAGGCTGATATGACCATTTTGCAGAGGAAACTGGGAACAACAAGAGGGTAGAATTATATTCCTGTACTTTAAACTCAAGTCCTCTGTCCCATAGTAAAAGCATATGGGATATAATACGCTGACAACTTTAAATACAGTGTGCAAGTTTAGACATTTTGTAATAATTAGAATTTTCCTTCAGACAGCTTTTCTTAATTAAAAGAAGAATAAAAAGTTTTGAAGTTCTGACTGCATTTGATAAGTTTACTGATCTTGTTGGAGGGTGTGTCTGTGTGTGTGTAATGTATGCTGTAAGCAGACTTACAGCATTCACCCTCTTTGAAAAAATGTAGGTAATCATGGAGCTTTCTGGAGATAACCAGGTAAAACAAATGGGTTCCTTGCACATTTAGGCACTTGCAGGGCAAGGGTGTTGTTCTGTCCCTTTTTTTGGACATGGTTGAGCTACGTATCTGTTTCGTCTTTAGTATTATTATCTTCAGAGTTGAATGCGAAGCCATGTGCGTTACAGAAACCATCTGCATCATTTGAAGAATATGCTATCTATTGCAGAGAAATAAAAATGTTTATGCAACTGTTTGAAATGTTTACGTGGGTACATTTACCTTTGTAAGAGGTTTTGCTTTAGACTGTATTTATGATTAGCACTAGCACTTCTTCAGTTTGTTATGAAAGTGATTTTGTGAGTGCATACCATGTATTACTGTAGGAAAAGAGAAAGTGTGTAGCAGAACAATGACCTTCATCTTCAGAAGAATGGACTTCAGATTCTAGAGTGAGCTTGTAGATGAGATCCCATTGAAGGCAGTTAATGGAGAGTAAAGAGGCCCAAGACAGCTTTTTGATTGTCAAGAATAGTCTCCTTCAGGCACAGGAAATGTGTGTTTTAAAGTTCACAAATTGAGGGGATGTGGCAGGAGGTTCACATGCCTGAATGGGGAGCTCTGACTAAACTCAAGTGCAGAAGGCACTTATACATAGGTGGAAGTGGGGACGGGCTACATGGAAGAAATAAATATTGTTCAGCTGCAGTAGAAGAGCCAAGCTCAGCTGGAACTGAAATTGTGGTGGATGAAAAGGGCAACAAGAAGGGACGTTAAAGCTGCACAGGCAGCAGGAGTGCACTAAGGAACATGTAGACCTGCTGAAGAATGGGTGGTGGGCCTTGTGACGAAGTAGGAAAGGCTGAGTTACTCAACTCTTCTTTGCTTTTTCTTTACTGGCGAGGTCTGCTGTCAGGTCTCCTAGCTCTGTATGCCTAGAGGCCAAGTCAGGGCCATGGCAAAGGAAGACTGAGTTAGGGACTTAAGCAATCTAGACATACACAGGAGTTCATGGGAACAGCAAGCACAGATTTACTTGGGCAAGTTGTGCTTGAACAACCTGATTGCCTTAAATGGTGATGTGATTAGCTTGTGTGGGTGTGGGAAGAACAAAACTTTTGACACAGCCTCTGTATCTGAAGTGGAGAAATATGCACTGGATTGGCAGATTACCAGGTGAGTGAAGGACTGGCTGAAACAGTGGACTTGAAGAGTAGGAGTTCAGATAGTGGCTGGTTAGGCATGGCATTCCTCAGGGGGTTATATTAGGGATGCTAACATTTAATGTCTGCATCAGTCACCTAGAAAATGGGATGGAGTACTGCCTTAGGAAGTTCACAAATGACACCAAGTTGGGGAGGGGAATAACTGATAAGCTGGAGGTCAGGGCTGATATTCAGAGGCACTTCAGCAGATTGGAGAAGCGGACTGATGGGGACCTTTTGAAATTCAATGAAGTCAGGTGTGGAATCCTACACTTGGAATGGACCAGCCTCATGCAACAGGTACACTGGGGACTGACTGGCTAGAAAGCTGCCTTGCAAAGAATCTGAGAATTCTGGTGGACAAAAGGTTCAACAAAAATCAGCAGCATGCCCTTGCAACAATGAAGGCAGAGTCCACCCTGGGCAGCATTAGCAGCAGCTTAATTGGGGGAATTCATTAATCTCCTCAGTTCAGCACTTGCCAGATGGCGTCTGGAGCACTGTGTGCAGTTTTGGGCTCCCCAGTGCAAGGAAGATGCAGACGTACTGGAGAGTCTAACGGTGGGCCACTGAGATGGAGTCTGGAGCCCGTGATACATGAAGAGTCTGAGAAACTGGGTTGTTTTGTCTTGAAAAAGGGATAGTTTGGAGAGGGCTTTCTAGTTTCTGTTTTCAGCTATCTAATGGGTGGTCAAAGACAGGCTCCTGGAGGTGCACAGGGAAGGGATAAGAAGTAATGGGTTGATGTTGCAGCGGGAGAAATTCTGAATAGATATTAGGAAAAAAAATCTTCACAATAAGGAACGTCAAATGCTGGTGCAGGTTTTTCAGAGAGGCTGTGGCATCTTCATCCTTGGAGATGCTCAAAGCCTGACTAGACAAGGTTCTGAGCAATGTGGATCTGACTTCAAAGTTGGTTGTTGTCTGAGCAGGAAGATGGACCAGACAGTCTCCAAAGTGCCTTCCAACATTGTTCTGTGGTTCCACTACAGCAGCATAAACATCTTCAAAGAAGATTCAAAATTAAAGTGATGGAAACAACAAGAAAGCCACAAAGCAAAAAAACTAAAAGGCAAGATTGCAGAACTGAAATAAAAAGCATGTGAGTGAGAAGAGCCAGTTGTATTTGAAATTCTGTAATTTTGAAAGTATAAATTTATATTTATAAGACTTCATATGTTTGTGTAGAGTTTATGACATATCTTACTCCTTTGTTTTGAGACTGGGAGAAATGCCATATTAAGCTGCTCCTTGTTAGCCATGATTAATTAGACATCAGTGGCTGGAAACATTAATCAGAATGTGGAACACATTTATTTTGAACACCAAAGGAAAAGAAATGGAACAAAAGAAAATCAGAGCTGTTATGAACAGCTCTGTTACGTTATTTTCTGTCTTGAAAAATGCATGCTTGTTTCTTGCTTTACAGGATACAAATGGTAAGAGAAGTGTGGATCATGTCCCTTGACCACTTTCCATCCCCTGGTGGACTGCAACTGTCTTGGGATCTCAGACAGCCACTGTTAATCCCTGTGTGAACTCAGACAATAGTGCAATTTTTAACCTTGTTACCTGGAAATAAGCTCTCTCTCATTTTCTTGTTGATGTGCTCAGATAATTCATGATGGTGATTGAAAAAACAAAAACCAAACCTGAAATGGTGCAACTTGTAGTCTCCCTAAAATTTTCATTTTATAAAAGATTTCGAGAGTTGTGTGAGCTGGCGCCCATCTCAGATGCTTGCTTGGTTTAAAATGTGTGTGTAAAATGTACATGTGTTACTTGGCTTAAAAAGTAAAGCAGAATGTAATGTATATGAGTTCTTGTTTGCCTTTATACAGTAGTGCCTGGACTTTTGACTGCTCCACAGGAATCCCAGCTGACTGCTGTTTGGATAGCAAGAGGCCAGTTCTGCACTGCCTGCCAGATGGCCCGCATCGAAGAGAACCTCAACATTTCTGCTGCCAAGTCAGACCAAAATTTCTGGCTGAACAAGAGAAGCACATCTTGGAAGAAAAGCTTTTGGTCAGATTTATGTATTTGAGTTTTAAGATGTTCTGCCTGGCGTTCTTGGTTGGTTTTTCTTCAGCCTCTGTTATTTTATATAGCTGCATAGATTTCAATATTATGACTTACCAAAACAGTAAATTTTTGATTGGAAAAAGTGGTGAGTGATGGCTACATGTGGTTAAAAGGGTAGATTCTTATGTAGTTTTGTTTCACGATACTTTTATAATAACCTTCTGTAAAATATGCATGATTAAGTGTCAGTACATGTACTTAATTTGACTGTTGAAAGCTACAAAGTAGATTAATTTGGTGTTGTATTATGATAAGCTGTCTGGGAGTGGTTACAGCCAAACAAAAAGCTGAAACTCCAACCCCCAAACTTCAGGTTGAATCTTAGTCCCGTTGTGGCTTACTGTATCTAGAATATTTGGAAAAGCTAGTTCCTATTTTGCTTGTGTTTAGGAAAAAGTGGAAACAAAGGTGTACCTGTGATGTTAATATATTTGCCGATATTGTAAATCATGCTGCAAAGATTTGCAAAGTTGAATTGGCTAGTTGGAATTATGATATTATCAATCAGGAAAAATTATTATTTCTTCTGTCACTTGGATTTTTCTGTCTTTTGAATTTATAATTCAGGAGGCTGTGTAGTTTAGCTGGATTAAGGAATTGAAAAATGACTGTATTTGGTGGGCATAGGTGTTTAAAACTTTCTTCACTGCCCTGAAGGAACTGACCTCTGGCAGTTCCCTGGCTAATCTAGTGGACACTTGTGACCAGCTTTTAAAATTCTTCCTCTTTTCTTGCCTCAAAATAAGTTATTGCTGGCTAGCACTACATTTTTCTAACTCATTGTGATCAGTCTGAACTTTCTTTCAGTTCCCATTTTGAAAAACACTGGGATAGATTTAAAAAGAAAATGACTTTTAATCAGTCTTTCACAAGGAAATATTTTATTAGTTGTTTATCTTGAGCTGCTAAAACTTATGAAATGAACTGCATCTGATGTGTTTCAAAGGTAATATTGTGACAAAATGAGGTAAAAAATTAATACATTATGAAAAATTAATACATTGTAAATGGAATAATGTATAACTGAATAAAATAGGATAAGAAAGACTAGGACAATCACAGATCTAATAATTATGTTGTATAACAAAAAAAAGAAGGTAAATTTCATGATAGATAACAGGATGATGTGCAACTGCAACTGAGAGATTAGAGATTCAATAAATATGGCTTACTGAACTTGACTTCCAGTCCACGTGTTAGGGTGTTGCAGTAAATATAATTTTAATGTATATTTTATGTGTATTTTTCAAATGCTCTTGACAAATTTTTACCTTTGAAACTTACATTGGTTTCAGTGTGAACCACATTCAGCCCTCCCTGGGAACTTCTAAAAATTCCTTATATCCTGTCTGGAGACACCAAAACATATAAAAATATAAAATTCTTGTGGTAGTGAAAAACATACTGGTACTCAATGAAGGACATCAAGATTCTGGTTTGTGTTCTGTAGTTGAAATAATGTGTGCTTTGGTAAGTGGGTAAAATTAAAGATGCCATACCCAAGTATCCACAGTGAAATGTCCTTGTCTCTTTGTTACAAATCAGCATGCTGTCTTTTCAATGAAAGAATCATCCCTTAAAACATAAAATTTTGGTGTATTTTCCTAGCTGTACTTCCTAAGACGGACACTTGAGGGCAGCCTAAGACTATTGTTAATTTCAGCCTCTGGTGTTTCAACAGGGGCTTTGAGTGTGTTGGCTTTTCACTTCATTGTAACAAAATGTGAATGCTAATAACGAAAGTTGTAAAAATAAGTGATTCAACTTTTTTAAATGATTTCTTCTCTGATGCACAAAATTTCTTGTTTGCAGAACAGCATGCATCAGTTCTGCATGGTTGATATAGATAGATAGCCTTTTTCAGAGTTTTAGCTTTTAATTAGCTTGATAGAATCTTAAGAGCTGCTGCATGATAGTTCAGAAGAAAATCTTGGTGGTGTCCTTGTGCATCATGCATTGATTGTCCTTGAGAATTTGTCGCATACACTCATGTTTATGTGAACTTGATGTCATTTCCAAGAATTATCAATGCATGTGCTACCAAATTTATATTTAATTTTACGTTTTGGAGGTGGAATGTGTAAAAACTTATCTTCACATCTAATACATAGCACTTTCATATAGATATCCTGCTGTTGCTGTCTCATTATTCAGACAAGTCCTGGATTATTGCAGTGTATCATTACATTTCTAGAACTGTATTCAGAACATTTGGAGGGAAAAGGTCATAAAAAAATCTGAGTAATAACTAGAACTAGACTAGCAATCACTTAACTCTAGTTGTCTTCTTAACTGTAATTATCTATGAATGCAATCTTTCTTTCAGAAATGCTTTGGATTTATGCACAATATTATAAAAATCCCTACTGAATAATGTTGTCAATTGCTTAACATTGATTAGGTTTTTTCAAACCACTCTTTAGATGAAGGGTTGCATTTCAGTCAGGAGGATCATTAGAGTATAAAAGGAGGGACTGAATGCCACATGTTGTCAAGGGTATTCTGGATCTTACTGGCTCTTTAATTTTTTTTTTTTTTTTTTTCCCCCTCCCATCCCCTCTAAGTGAGCTTCTCATAGCTGATTCATTAGCTCCTTCTGTATGTTTTCATTTAAACTGGTGGTGGTGCCATGCATGCCTCAGAACCTTACTGAAGCAGGAACAAACCTCGTGTATTTCGTGGGCAAACTCTGCAATTAACTGAGGGAAGAAATAAGTCATTTGACTTACAATGTCTGCTAAGCAGTGATGATTGTATGCAAAGGTCTTGGGCTACAAAGATCAAATAAGAAAAAGGCAAGATTTAGAAAGCTGCGTGAAAGCAGTTTTGATTTTGAGAGAGAATGAGTAAGTGAAAATGAATAAATGTTGTAGTCTGAAGCAGGATTGGGAATATGAATCTAGAACCAGATGAGAGTCACGTTTGACTGTAATTTCTGTTATTTTGCCATATTACTAGGTTTTAGTAAGTCTCAAATAAGCAGAGACTATTTTATCCCCTAAGAAGTCTCATCATCTAGGAGGACTATGGCTTAGAGTAAAAAGGATCATATTCTGGCTCTTTGCTTCTAAAGTTACAGTATAACTAAATTTCTAAGATCTAAATGATAAAAAAAAATTGTTCACTGAACTCTGCGGTTTGTGGGCTGGGCCTTAACTTCTGTGAATGGGAAAAACGTCTGCCTTGAATACTGTCAGATCCTATCTGACCCAGCGGGGTAGGAGCTTTATTGTGACATTAGTGATGATCACTTGCTACCTAACTACCTGCTGCTGGACAGTGAAGTTCTGGAGCTATCAGTCTGGTCTTCTCCGTAAGTTTCATGTTTGCATTGAGATTCGCAAGTATGGGGCAGCTTGCAAGATGAGGTCCTTGAATTGTGTACTCTTCTAAGCAGAGAGGCCTGTTTGTTTGCCAGAGCATCATGAGTATATGCGGTGATAAATAAATTGTTCCAGTTCAAAGGAAAAAAAAATGCATGAGTACTGTCTGTAGGTTAGCTACAGACCCGTGTTTGAGTAGAAGGCTCAGTAAAGAAGTGAGTTGTAGCACTTGAAAGCCAACCATATCGTGGGCTGCATCAAAAGAATGGTGACCAGCAGGTTGAGGGAAGTGATTCTGCCCCTCTACTCTGCTCTCATGTGACCTCACCTGGGGTACTGCATCCAGCTCTGGGGTCCCCAGTACAAGAGAGACATGGAGCTGCTGGAGCAAGTCCAGAGGAGGCCATGAAGACAATCAGAGGTCTGGAGCACCTCTCCTGTGAAGACAGGCTGAGAGAGTTGGGGTTGTTCAGCCTGGAGAAGAGAAGACTCCGGGGAGACCTTAGAGCAGCCTTTCAATGTATAAAGGGGGCAACACACCAGAAAGATGGAGAAAGACTTTCTGAAACTGAAAGAGTGTAGATTTAGATTGGATATAAAGAAGACATTGTTTACAAGGGTGGTGAGACAGTGGAACAGGTTACCCAAAGAAGTGGATGCCCCCTCCCTGGAAGTGTTCAAGGCCAGGTTGGATGGGGCTTTGAGCAATCTGATCTAGTGAAAGATGTCCCTGCCCAGGGCAGGGGGATTGAACTAGATGATCTTTTAAGGCCCCCTTCTAATGTAACCCATTCTATGATTTTGTGTTATTTTCTGGGAGCAACTCCAGTTTCCTACCTGTACTTTGTGACTGACCAACTGAAAAGGTACAGTATTGGTGTTTGCTTTTTCTGGCCGGAATATGCAAGCTTGTGACTGGGCTTCAGTAGATAAGTGCAGGTTTTTCCACAGATTAAGTTAGATGTTTGCTTGATTTTATCTCACCCGTACACTGAAGATCTGCTTCTATGAACATTTATGGGAATAGAATTTAATCCTTGATTAATGTATGTAAAAGTAAACATGGCAGAATAGAACATGAGTCAAAATGAGGAAAAATGTTAACCGAGTCCTATTCCCACCATTTTGCTCAGGACATCTGGGCTGTGATTGCCATAGCTGCAACAGTGTAAACTCTTGAGGTTTTCTCAGCTTTGTAATAGCACTAGCAGGAAGTGAGTGTATTTTAAGTAATGTCTGTGACTGTAACTAAAGAACATATTTTGTAATAAGCTGCTTAATGAACTGCAAATATAAAATGGCTACATATTCTTCTTTAGATTTCTACTTTAGATTGATTAAATGCAAGCTGCAGAACACAAAATCCCACTGGTTTAGCTTTGACACTTTTGAACACTGTAGTAGGGAAAATTAGTGTTCAGTTGCAGCTAAGTTGTGTGGTGGTGGTTTTTTTTTCCTTTTTTTTTTTTTTTTTTTTTTTTTTTCTTCCCCACAGGGAAGAGCTGTGGATGAGAGATTCAAAGCAGAAAATGAATTTGGGAACAGTCACTTTTCATTTGCCTAGAACCTCTAAATACATTATGAAGGCACTGGACCCCTAGAGAAATGCAGTGCAGCCTTGAGATGCATGGCAATCCGGGAAAGAGGAGAGTCGTGAGAGGCAGTACCTCTGTATGCTGACCTGAAGAAGGATTGCTCAAACTTCTGGCTTCTCTCCCATGAAAAATTCAGTCAGAAAGCCACAGCTTTATTTCACATTGTTCCAGAATGTGTAAGTTTCCACATTGTTGCCCATTTCTGTCTCATTTTTGAAAAGCACTGACTTTTTCTGTGCTAGAGTGGTTTGAAGTGTTCATATCTAAATACTTAAAGATGCGGGACTCCCTCTTTTTCCCACAGTGATGTGGACCTGAGCCAGACTGCTGCTACCACTTGCTGTTCTTTTAGCTATGCTCTGATTCAAACAAGAGCTTCGACTGTACCAAGCCGTACTCTCTTAAAGAAAATGGGTTTTGCAGTAGCCCAGCTGACTAAAATTATTTTATAGTGGAGGTATTTTTGGTGAGCTCTTATCACTGACTGAGAAGTTCAGGGATCAGTTTTTCACTAGGCAGCCTTTGGATAGTCTTTGCTTTCAGTTTGTTTTTTTAAAATGTAAAATACTTTTTCTCATCCTCACTTGAGGTAATTTTGATACTAAGCTATTAGCTGATTTGTAAGTTTTGTATTTGGATACAGCAGAGTGCCTCTGTGGGAAAACAGGATTCATTCCTCCTTCGTATCCTGTTGCCAGCTTTCATAAGGCTACATTTGTAGGAGTGTCAAAAAATTTGCTTTTATAGGTAAGATGTGATTTGAACTTACAAGAATTCTTTGTAAGATATTCAGAACCCTGCTCTGCTAATAAATGAAAATAACCAGCACTGTTAACACCAGATCCTAGCAGGGAAATGAGCAGAGCACTACCTGAAATCAGAAAGGAGACAGACAATTACCTTAATAAGAACTTTGTCTTGCTTCTAAGTGGAAGTTAGAGCACTTGCAATAAAAAGGCTGTTGGCAGGGTTAAAAGCATTTCGCATTATAGCTATTGCTGCTTTTTCCAGAAAACAGCAGATAGCTAATATAAATAGGACTCTTACACACTCACGAAAGCTATGGATTATTTTCTATTTCTTTTTATGCTGCTTTTAATGTGAGCGTTGATGTATTCATATCCACCAGGTATTACTATGAAAGCCAGGTGTGTGATTTAGTAGTAATTTATTTTTTAGGTGCTTCACTGCTAATTTAATTTTTAGGTGCTTCACTGCTAATTTCTGTTTACGTAATTGGAATTAGTTTGGGTTATTTCAAAGATGCTGACCCGAATTCTGAGCCTACTGAAAGAGTTTGGTTAGCTGTATGGAAATGAGTATATTAGTGTAGACTTCCCTACACTGCTTCCCAATATACCTGATCATTAGAGCGAATAGTTAGTGAATGCTTCAGTTCTTGATCTGTCGGCCACCACTGCCAATGTAGTGTCAGTTATAAAGTTTGCCACTCTGTTTGATGTAGGTTAATTATTTTTGGCCATCCGTTCAGGGATGTAGTCACTGAAAAAGTATAGAAGGAAAGAGTGGATTCCTCTGGGCTTGTATGTGCTGATGGGAAGGCTCAGGGCAGCATGAAGGAGCCTGTGTCAGACTGTCAAAAGTCCTTGTAAGACAGTTTATGGGGTGACCCCATCTAGCAATATTTGGAGTGAGCCAGAGGTGGGGTTGGGAGTTGTGAAGGTATGTCAAAAGCAGGCTCCGCTCTGATCTGACAACCTGCAGTTCGAGCAGCTTGGGGGTGCTGCTGTGATTTTGAGAACAAGGGCTGCCTAATTTACAGAAAGTTCTTGTTAGTCCCTAGGGAATAGCAGAGAATTGGAAGGTTGCAAAATGCTCTCAAGTAATTTTAACATCCTTTCCCAGGGTTTTTGTTGGTTTTGGGCAGCTCATTCTGCATCCTGCCTAACAAGAGGAGCAGCACTGAATCTTGCTCAGTTTCTAAGGCCACCCTTTATCTGCCTCTGTTATTGCCACTTGTTTTGACAGCGACTTTCTGATAGCACGTTTCTGTAAATGAAGCCCAGTGGCAGTGAGGAAAGTGACTGTGACTGAGATTCTCCCAGTAAGACTAATGGCAACTATGTTTTCTAATCTGGGGAAGAATTTATCCCCTTGTTATGCTGGCAGAAGTGAAGGCATTTCATAATTTAGAGAAATATTCTTTCATACAATCTGTATCATAGACCATGACTGGTGCTTTCCTACAGACACAAGTTAAAGCACCAGGCAAGGATGATGAATAAAACATTGAAGCGAAGGTTTACTGTATAGTTCTGATATGAAAATTTCTTCACAGTATTTCCTGAAAATTAATCAATACACAGGAAGCACAGTTGATTCCTAATTACTCATACATAGTGCAGTTGTCAAGGTGGAAATAAACAAAATAATTACACAAGCTTCTGTGTTACGGGAATGAGACTAATAGTTGTTTATCAGTATTTCAGCTATACTCCTACCATTCTGTGACTGAAATTCACTGTTAAACAAAAGCTGGTCTCACCCCTCTAACATGGTGTTTCACTGGCGTGTGCTGTGAGCCTCAGATAGTTCCAGGCATAAGGGCTCCATGGACCGTGGTGTCTGTACTGAGCACGCTGTAATGAACTGCCTTTTTTTTTTTTTTTGGTCTGGTGCTGCAAACAATATGTATTGAACTTCTCCAAATATTTTTTTGTATTGTTTCCTTCTGTTGGTTAAGCTGTTGAAGCAGTCCATCTGGCTTGCGATGTAAGAAAGGATTGTGTTTATTGTGCAAAATGTATTTGATGCCTTGACTATTGTTTTGTTAGCTCTGAACTATTATCCCTTTGTAAGGCTGATTATCATTATCTCAACACCAGAAATAGAGACAGCCTCCACTGACAGAACGTAATCTCAGGTCCCATCCTAGCTTTTATCTAAGGAAAATTTTGCATCCTTTCCAGACAAGTGATAACCTTAAACGGAGTTCTATAATTAGTTTGTGCCTTTAAACTGAGTATTTGTAAAATGGGAAGTGGTAAGGGTAGGTACAATTTAATTGGGTTATATAAGCATTTTGCCAAGGGACTAAATGTTATCATGACTCAACTATCAGAACTGTCAGATCTTCCTTTCAGTGCGTTATTATAAATGAGAGTTTAACTTCATTATGTTTTTAATACCTCTATTTTACTTCCGTGAAGACAGTCTTTTTGGTCTCCATTAGGAGACCAAATCCAAAAGTAATTTCTTTTTTTAGCTGCTTTTGTTGTTATTTTTTGACACCATGCAGTGATCCAACATGCGGTGACACTTACTTCAAATCATTTGAAATCCTCTTAACATGGAACAACCTAAAAGGGGCATAAATTATAGAATATCTCACTAAGATTTGAATGTGTCTCCCTTACTTATGCATAAACTGAGCCCTAAATGTGTGTTTAGATTTTTTTTTTTAATTCATTCTTTTTTTGTAAACTGTTCCACTTTTTTCCCATTCAGGAAAATTTCATGAAAAGTTCTATGATATCCAATTGAGTAACACAAAATTTAAATGAAAGTCTTTTAAGCAAGAGAGGTATGCAGAAGAAAGTAAGAGATGTCAGATAATTGTGTTGAGGGGTGATTCTTCTTAACATTAACTTGATTCTAGTCAAATTAATGAGATTTTAAGGTGCATCTTTAATATCCAGTAGCTTTTTCACGGAGGCAGAAATGAACTCACTCCGAACGCAGTCACTTCAGGAGTTATTTTTTGTGTTACTCTTCCACAGCTATACAAAGAGCCTACTTCTGCTCTGTGATCCTTCAGTCAAATGTAGGGGTGTGACTTATATTTGAGAAACATCAGAAATGTGAGGAATTCAGGCAAGAAGTGATGCTCATGCTTACTCCAACATGGTGTTGCAATACAGAAAATGATATGGTAAGGTTGGCTTTCTGGAAAGGAGTGGTAGAATAACAAAGCTTTCTGTGCTTTGTTTTTGTTACTGGAGGCCAAAAAAGCTTTCACTCTAGCCTTACTCAGGGTATCATTCATCCCATCAAAGAGAATGGAACTGCAGCTTGTGTTTTAAGTGTTCCTATAGAGAAATATTCTTTAACAGGGAGCTGAAACATTGTCCAGTCAAATCTAAGAAAGTTGAGAAAGACGTACAGCATCTTCACATGATTGTGAATTAGATGAGATTTGGGAAACTCAATGGGACACACTTCAGAATTCGGTTTGTAACAGTGCAGTTGTTGGAAGCATTCTATTTGTTTCCTAATTGTCAATCCTCCAGCCACATATGTTTCTTCCAAGTATTTTCCAAGACAGCAGTGCTTATGTTCCACTAACACTCATTTCTTTGTGGATCTGTCATGTCCATAGTCCACTGATGTTTTTGGTTTGTAAACCAAAATGTTTGGTTTTAGTGTCTGGAGTAACAGTGATGAATGTGTTCGTCTTTTAAGCAAGAGAAGCATGCAGAAGAAAGTAAGGCATGTTTGTTCTTTGGGTTTGGTTTGGTTTTTTGTGGGTGGGCTTGGTGTTTTGGTGGGGGTTTTTTTGGTTGTTTTTTCTTTTTCTTTTCTTTTTTTTTGGGGGGTGGGGTGGGGTGGGGTGTGTGGTGTTTGGTAAAAAAGCCGTAATGAGCTAGTGTCTCGGCACTGGGATGCCTGGTCTGACTTTGGCTCAGATTTTTTATCTTTGGGAAATTCACATGACCTCTAGAGGTGCAGCTATGGAATTTGTTGGCCAAAACCAACAGTTCATGTTCCCCATGCCAGTCACCTTCTCAGTCGTGCTGATACAGCTGAGAGTACAAGTCTAGAGCAGTTTATGCCTGTCCACTTTTGGGCTGTCACGTTTCTTACCTGCCCCTCTTAGTTTTTTCTCGTCCCTCTTGTGCCAGTACTGACTCTAGTTCCATTGCATGATGAACTGGGAAGTGACTAGGCTAAAAAATTGTACTACTGACACCACTAAAAATATATATATATATATATATTTTTTTTTTTTTTTTCCTGGGTTTACTTCCTGCACTGGCTTACCATAGAGTCAGTGCAGAAGAGGAGGTTAGGATATAGGCCAGGAGGGGAGTGCACGACCATTGCTTCCAGGATTTAAATAGCCTGAGGCTGCCATGGCACCACACTACTACCTTTACCTGAGGTGTAGACAATAAATAATACATGTCATATAAGCCTGTGTAATTTCCTGTTTCTGTGAAAACTGGAAATACTGGAGTATGATACAAGCATGAAGACCCACCAAAGGACATGTTATCGGTAAAGCAAAGTGCAGTTGACGAATTGTAGCCTCTTGTTTTTCTTCTGTTCTCTAGTTGTTCATGAATAGATTTTACTGTTTTGATTCCATAATGTTTTCATAATGCCAGATGCACTGTGGATAGTTGGGCTATTCATAAACTGCAGATTCCTCACAGACTCTTTTTTCATTTTGTATACTCATTGTCACTTTTTCTATTATTGAATGAATTATCTTTTGGGTGATGGCAGAAGGGGAGGGAGAAAAATGGCATCAAGTTCATAGAATCACAGAATAGAATCATGGAAGGGTTTGGGTTGGAAGGGACCTCAAAGATCATCTAGTTCCACCTCCCTTGCCATGGGCAGGGACACTCTCCACTAGACCAGGTTGCCCGAAGCCTAGTTCCTTGTTTTTTTCCTCAAGAAAATGAAAACTTCGATCTGAAAACAGCCAGAACAGAGCCACTGTTGTTTGACGGGACAGGGCATGTGGCTGGGTAAACTAGAATTATTCTAATACTCTTCTTTTGTTTTTCTATGTGATTTTGAGTCATTCGCACCATCCTTTTTGCAGACCATGTTGAGGTTCTTAGCTCCATGTTAACAAGGGCTATCTCTCGTCAAACATTTGTGCAGTGTGCAGCACAAGAGGGTGATGGTATCAATCTTTCTGTACACATTGCCATAATTAGTACCTGATTGTTTCCTGGAAACTCAGTCACTATCTGACTGGATGACTACTGGTAAAGTAGTGCTAGTGATCAGATGGAAGCCTTAATCCCTTGAAAGATATTTTTATGCAAGACCAGTCATAGGGAGTGCATCTGGGTAATTCTGTAGCTTATTTAATTGAATTTTCAGTTAAATAGCTTTGGTTTTCTAACTGATTTTTCTCAAGCCCCATCTGCTCTTACTTTCCTTATTTAAGATGAAAGTTCTTTAATTGATCTTTGTCTTTCTGAGATCTGGAAAAGCTGGTGAACTCCGCTTTCTTTGAGGACAAGTGCAGTGAGGTTTCAGCTGGCTGTGTCTTCTAGCATCAGTGTGCAGGTCCTGATCCAACTAAGTGTGTACTTCCTAAGTCAAGGGTAGCCTTTAGGTGAACTGCACTTAAAATGAAACACCTCTTACTAGATTGAAGTTTTAAATGTCAGAGTGATTTTACCTCAGGAACCCTTACACTTACAAAAAAAAAGACATAATTTTATTTTCCAAGGAAGATTTCTAGGAACTTCTGGGTAGATCTATAGTGCTAACACTATGCCGATTTCTTTGGTTGACTCAGTCCTTGTAAAAGTTTTTGCTAGCATTTTTGGCAGTATGTAAGAACATGTCGCTTGACCTTTTTTTCCTTCTTTGCCTCAGGGAGCAATAATGTAATATACTGTACATCTTGAGGTTATGTCTTGCCTGTCAGAATTTGTTCTAGATCACTAGTTTGCCTGATTATGATGGTGTCAAACCACAAATAAGTGAAAAGTGTCTCAGCTGCCACCTGCAGTAATAAAGTTAAAGTTCAATAGGAAAGAAAGGTATTAAATCAAGCTTGATTCTTAATATTTTTATAGCTCATTTGGGCTAATATCTGAATGAAGACAAACCTTTTTAAAAGTCTGTTAGATCAAAGAATAATTCTAATTTTCTTTTGACACATAGAGCAACTTTAGAATTAGCTCTTGTGTCCTCAGCTGTTTGAAATGATCAGATGTCTTTCACAGTTGTCCATATCTGTTAGCCACAGAGGGAAATACAGAAACCAAAATTTTTAGGGGCTGGGAAGAGGGGAAATGAAGTTAAAATATTTGTTAAAGAGCACAATACTGGAGACATACTTGTGCTTGCTGTAGTTCCTCACTGAAGCTGAGAGTTGCTGGATATGTGTAAGGACACCCTAATCTTTCTGGCTTCTGGACATCCTTATTTCATGGGACAGAGCGCAGAGATAATCTGATCTGCACTGATGTCTCCACACCTGTGGAAAAATTTGACTTTCAGAGAAGTGTTTTTGCATGGACAAGGTTAACAATGCAAAGGTTGAAGAGAGTGAGTGATGCTCTGATTTCTGATTGAGAACTAATGTCTGACCCCTTGGTGTGACATCCTCATGTTGTCCTTCAAATATGTTCATAAAGGCACAAAGAGAAAGGCCTTTTCTTTAGAATTTTGTTTTTGGGACTGATAATGGACACATCCTACATTTGTAAAGTAAAGAAAATACAGTATTTGTGTTACATGTAGTGTATATATATACATACAGTATTTGTGTTACATAAACCTTGTGATGAAGCTAATAGAGCTTTCATGTGCACCATAGCTGCATTTCTGGACAAATGGTAACCCGCAAATTTTAATTATATTCTTTTCTATTTCTAGCGATACACTATATTGTTACTATTCTTGACATCCAACTATAAAAAATAAGGCTGTAAAAGTCATAGTAATTTGCACAGGTCTGCAAGGTGTCCCTAGTACTGCATAATATCCATTCTAATTTATCTAGGAAGATATAAATTCAACCCAATGCTCTGAAGCTACTTTTGGGACCAGATCAATAGGAGATAGGGGATATATTAGAGGTTTGCCTCAATCACAGAGGGAATTGGGCAGGGAGAGAACTGCAGTGGATCCACCTGCTTTCTGTTGAGGCAGTTCTGACTCACTAATGAATCATGCAATTACTGACCTCTGTGTGCTGACAGAAATGCAAAATGAGGGAGAATGCAAAATAAGGTGCGTGTTACATCTCTCTGTCCTTCTGGAACAGGAAAGTCTTCTTGTGGGCAGAGACAAAGGGTGTTGATTTTACAGGGTGGACAGATGATCTGGGCTTTGTTTCTCTGGACATGTCTGTATGGTGATGCTGGCTTGCAACTTAGGTCAGCGCACCCTCCTCACCCACGCTGCTGATGTGCTGGCGTATGTACTAACTGGTCTGCAGCCAGAAGGTCACATCGGAGTGCACTTCAAGTAAGAAATGTAGTTTGAATCTTTTGCCATGGTCTTTGGCTCCTTATCCGGAAATTTTTGGGTAGTGAAACAAATCTATGGGATTATTACTACCCTGTCATTATAGATTCTGATGTTAATTGGTATGATGGCACTTGCAAATGCTTTTAAGCTGCTGCTCAATGCTGTGACACTTAATAGTTCAATGCCCTTCGCTAGCTAATAAGACTTAACTTCTGCAGGTGTTGCAGCAAATAAGTGTGAATTCTAGATGGTCAGAAAAAAAAATACATTCTTGCAGAGGACTGAATCTAATCCTGTAGGGAGTCTAACAGACATTAAACAGAAAAGAATAGTAACAAAAAAAATTAACTGTTCTGATCTGTGTGTGTTGTGCCTGTTTTTCTGAAAGGATGTTTCACAAGTACAGATTCATATATGCACACAACTCATTATTCTTATGAAAATATGTGAATAAAACCAACTTGACCTCAGTGCTCTGAAGCCTCTGACTTAGTGCCTTCTTTCATTTCAAATGGACAATTTGTGATCTCATTGACAGTTTTCTGCTGCTGTATCCTATAAATATTTTCTTTGAATATTTCAGCAGCTTTTCAGAGTGTCTTCTGTCCAAAAATCTTGCCCAAATTTTTTGGAAACTTCATTAATTAACCTGTTTTAAACAAGCTGTCTAGGCATCCTGAATGAATCTAAGAACCCAGTGTGTAAGGTCATCTTTCTTCCATCCTCCTTGAAATTTTTCTTTTTCTGGTGCCATTTCTTCAGTCAAGAAGACTGTAAAACTTTCAAGATACATTTATGGTTTCAAGTATTGGAATAGGCTGTTATTCAGCTGCCTGTGTACTCTGTTCCTGTAAGTGGCCAATGCTTACGAAAAAGTTAAGAAAGGCAGGAAGGAGGGTGGTGATACTTCCTCAATATGCTTTTCCAGCAGTCTGAGGCTGAAAGACTTTCTGGTCTAAAAGTAGTATGGTTTGGGGCTTCTTGACTCTATTTAAACGTTTTGGTTTTTTACCAATGGATTTGTCCGATTTCTTTTGGGGTTTTAATACATCTTTGTTATCCACAACATTTTGCAGCAGTGAATTCCTCAGAGAGGAAAGAGACCATCCAGCTTGTCACAAACACGTGGATTTGCAGTCATGAATCCCAAACAGAAGACATTACCTCTCACTAGTCTATGGTTAGACCTTTAACATTTCTTTCTGAATGGGATTAGAGTTTCAATCCTTTCCTGGAACTTCCTCCCAACAGATTTAAGCAGCAGATTGAATCAATATATTGATTTCCATAAAGCTCATTTTTTTTGGCTATGAATTCTCCCTATATATGACATAAAAGGAACATAAAAGAGACTGGGCAGCAGTTATCTATGAGTTGGATACTATGATGCCTAAATTCCACTTGCAACTGTAGCCTATAAATTTGAATTAAGACATTTTGTCTTACAGAATTTAATGTCTATTCAGAGATATAGTAGATCTTCATAATTACACTGATATTAAGCAAGGCATTTATCTCCCCACTCATCCTTTCCTCCTATTTTCTAAGTGATGATTTTTTTCCTAAACTTATATTATCTCTCTCAGACATCTTGGAGATGCCAGTTTGTTGTTTAGTAGTATTTAAAAAAATAAAATAGAATATTACTTCTCTAATTTCTGGTTGAGACTACCACAAAAACCACTATGTCCATGTATAATTTCATCATGAGTCCATATCGCGAATGTTGTGTGCAATTCCGATAAAAGGGAACATTTGAACAACAACTTAAAAAAAAGTCAACAATGATGAACAAATGCAGAGACTTGCTTCTGTACAAGAGGAAAGTAAAAAGCTGGTGGGGATAGGAGAGAGGCCAATAAATAATGAGTTACCATAAAAAAGGTGAATATTCTCTCTACCGCAGAATATAGAACCCTAAGGGCATCAAATGAAACTACAAAGTGTCAGTTTTAAAAGTTTTTTTTTTTTTAATTGTTTAATAGAGGTATTTTACCACCTACCTAACAGACTTGTATCTTTGTATCTTGACTTTGGGAGATGCTAAGAAACAAATAAAAGGGTATAAATTAGTGTGGCACCACTTCCGATCACTGTTAGACTGTTGCAGTCAAGAATTGCGAAAGACTGAGGGAACAATTAAAGAAGGCTTTACAAGCATTCAAATGTAGTAGTCAAACTTTTGAAGCAGCTTTAGGAAAGGTCTTGAAGCCTATTACACTTGTCTGAGATTAACTCTTCCTTCCATAAATGAAAGAGGCTGAATACTCAATGGAATGATTCTGTAAAATTCCCAGATCTTCTTGTCCCTGGGGATATTACCACTTGTATCTAAACTATATCCTGAAGTTATTCTTTCGAGTTTGACCTTTATATGCCTTGTCCATTCTTCTCATTGCTTGCAATGAGTCACACTTTTTCCATTGACTCATTTTCTTTTAGACCTTCCAACTGTGAATTTATAAAGACAATCTGCAGCTGAAAGATAACCATAACTGGTTAGAAAATGTAAAACGTGCCTCAGAGGCACAAAATCCAGGAGTCATTGTAATACATCATCTTTGGGCAGAAGGTATGCCAGTTTACACGCAGCCGCTGCAGGTTTTAACATGTTCCAGTGCTGCAAAACTACTGCAACAGAAGCCAAAATTGCCAGTGGGCCAGGACCTTCTTGCTGCACATCCTGATTCCTAGAAGCTGGTATCACAGAAAGAAAGGACAGTGTGTGTGCAAGCTGCCAAATTGTGCTTTCCACCTGCAGGGGTGGTGGTCCAGTCCTGTGTTTGCTACTGAGATTGGCTTTTGGTCAGCTCTGTGTATTGGAGACTTTTTCCTATTGTGTGGGTGGTGTGGAAACAGAAGAAGCAGCAAGATAAGTTGCTGGGGTTTTTTTGTTTGTTTGCTGTTGGTTTTTTTTTTTTTTTTTAGTCTATGTGATCCCACACCTGTAATGCAGAAAGTAGATGCTATAATCCTGTGTTCAATTTTCTTTTGGTAAATGTTAGGTCTTTGGAATGGAGCCTGTGTTCTCCTGTGTTTTGTAAATCCCCATGCACATTCACAGTGATGTAGAAATTTTTATTCTTAATGGAAGAGGAAACTGTAACAAAGGGCCATAGGAAGATCTGTGCACCTGGAAGCAGTAAATCTAGTGCAAAGATTCCTGGAAGTACACAAGTGCATTAACATTTCTAATGTCTAGAGTTAATGTTCTTACACAACAGGGGTTTCAGCTGATATTTTCCAGTGTTCGTATTCCAAAACGAATCATCTTTGAGGATTTAATGGCAATTTTTTTGTTTTCAAGCAGGGATCTAAATATATCAAAAACAATTTTACAGGCAGAAATAAATCTATTTCTAGATGGCTATGGATCAATTTAATTTTCTCTGTTTTATGTGTTTTTTACTTTTTGCAACTGCAAAGAAGATTTTGGCCTGCTACAAAGGGACTTGCTTTTTAATGATCTTAAAACATATTCTAATTGTAAACAAGCAGCTGTATACTTTAAAACTCTGTAATTACCTAAAGCTTTACTGCACTTAACAGGTGCCTGTTTGCCTAGTCCAAGGAAGGCTGCCCTTCCCTCTGCTTGTCTTCCAAGAAAACGTGCTTCTACTGGAGAAAATAGTCACAACATCTGTTGCTGGAGCTAGATATAAAGTATGAGAGACTTGTGAACTGCTTTACTGTTGGTTTGATCACATCTTCCTGTAGACTAGAGGTCCTTTAAAGAGCTTCAGGAAATGCTGTGCAATCTGGTCTTCCAAAGATGGCTTTCACCCTACCAGAAAAATAATTCTCTTTTGTTTGGGCATGTGGAAGGAGTAAGTTGCCAACATGCTTGTGCCTTAGACAGATGCAGCTGTGTCTGGGATTGACTAGAAACATCTGGGGACTAGAGCCATTGCAAAATAGTAAAGATCAATGCTCTTTCAAGTGTACTGAGACATCTCTATAAAATAGGCCAGTTGTCTTTCCTGAGGTATGTAGGTGTGCCACAAAAGTATGTACGGCAGGTACACCAATCTGTAGATACAATGTCGTATGAGGGAAGACATTTATTTAGGCTGTCTTTGATTTCATTGATGCTGGTTTTTTCATAGCCAAAGGTGAAATATCTTGTAATATATTTTCCAGTTACATTTAATCTCTATACACTGTCTCCTCTGGTGCACGTATATTGAATTTTAAGGCTTACAATTTGCAAAGCAGGAAATTCTCCCTACTGAAACAAATCCCTTATGTAATGGTGAATACAGTGTTACTAGCTTATAATTATTATGCATCCAACAGCTTTGATGGCAAAACTTCCATTGACTTTGATTTTAGTGAGCTAAGTCCCTTTGTGACAACCTCAATAGTGGAGTGTTTTTATGTTGAGTTGGGAGAGCCTTAGTTTTGGTTGTCCAAAAGTCATGGATTTAATCAAAACCCAGTCGTTGATGGTGAACACTGAGATATTAAAACAAAATGGCTTTAAAAATAACATTAAACAAAACATGAGACTATTTTAAACTGCTATTTTGTATTGGCTCTTCTTGCTTTTGAGTGGCAGTGACTTACCTACTACTCTCTATGAAGCCTAGGATGAGGTTGCAAGTTGAGAGGTCCCTGTGGATCAGTACACAAATCTCAGCTGATGAAGTGTATATGTAAAAATAGTTGGTAGTTTGTTTTCTAAGTGACAGAAGTTTGTATGCACCCTGTGTTACAGCACTAACTTTCTTTCTGATTTTATTTATACTTACAATTTCTCCTGCTTCTGTAGAGCTCAGAAATGTATTTCATCTGCATCAGAACTTCTGCAGATCCTGTGGGTGTTCTCATGTGGGGTTTTGGTCAAAACCAACCTGTCTACTCAAGTTATTAATACATTATAGAGCAGTTTATATTCTTGGTTTTTAAGGGATAATGTTGTTTTCTAGGTACTGTCAGATATGCGAGACTTGGAAATGGTAAGGTGTTGCAGCAGGAAAAGCTCCAAATCAGAAGTGACCTCTTGTGTGGGGATCACAGGCAGCACTTCCTTATGTCAGAAAGAGTACGGCATGTTCTCTGCCTCCCAGTACTGTGAGAAAAGGATTGCCTGTCTTCTGCTTGTNCCTCCAGCAGATCAGCACTCCTGCCCAATGTGGTGTCGTCTGCAAAGGACATTAAGTACATCATTGATCCATGCTTGGATCTCAGGTTTACAAAAGAAAAACGCTTGTGTCCTCCAGACTCTGGTCTGCCCTTGCTGCATGGATGTGTGAGCCACTGTCAATAAGCTTCTGAACTGCTGCAATGTATACTGCATGATGTTTGTTTCAGGGTAAACTTCACAGATTTTTCTTGCCTTTGTATAGCAGGCTATAAACTTTTGTTTTAGGGGCTGATTGGTGAGCAGTGTGATTGTGACAGAGATGAAAACATCCTAATTAACTTTCACAGGCTTAAGCAATCTCCTCTGTTAGTCAGAAATGTCACCCTATGAATATAAACTGAAATTGCATTTATTGTCTTTATACGTAATAGAATCCTCCATTCCTTCTACTGGATGAGATGACCCATAGACTTGCAAATTTGTGCCCTCCTGTGGCTTACGTTTCTTGATGTCTGAATTTACAGAGGCTGGTAGTGCGGCTAGGAGTGCCCAGAAAGAAACCACGGACTGGATATTGGAAGCGAGGAGGCTGAGGCACTTCCTCACAGTTTGGCATGTGAGAGGGATGTGTTTCTGTGGGACAAAATGCTGCTCAGAGGAGGTTTTTGCTTCCTATCTCCAGGCTGTCCATCACCACCTCTCTTGGGCTGGTAATCTGCACTATGTTTTCACTACAGCTTTCTAACTGTGGTATTCAGGCTTTAGGAACTGGAATAACCTGTGACACTGCCAAGTAGCGAGAGATGGGGTTTGAGAGAAAGTAAATGGTTAACCTGTATTTGTATAAATAAGTGAAGAACACCATCCCCAGAGCTGGTGGAACAGATGAGTGGGAAATGAGGGTGTCAGGAAAAAGATGGTGATTGGCTTCTTCAGGAAGATGAGAAGCCATACCAGCATGACTAGAAAAATAGTCCAGGAAAAAAATCCCATCTCAGATGCCCTCTATTCTGGGGTGTCTTTTACCAGTGTGATTATGACATGAAATAATTTCTCCATGCCATATATACTCAGGAAAACTTGTTCTCTCAAATGCATAGAGAACGGTGGTGTGCCTGTATTGAGACAAAGAGAAGGACAAACAGTGAAGGCACTGGGCAACCATCCCAAAAGGGTGAAGGAGAGAACTCAGGAGTTTCCTAGCAGGTTTCTTTAGCTCACTATGTCCGACCAGTTGTAGAGAAATTTCTGGTTTGTCCTTAAAGACCATAACTCAATGCAGTCTTGAACAGATAAATCTATGGACTGGCCTGCTGTGCCAGCCCTGAGTATTTAGGATGTAATGTGATTAAAACAGAAGTTGTGAATGGGCTCAACAACAGAGAAAACCTGGGTGAATGATAGACAACCAGGACTCTTAGAATTTTTATCAGTGATATGGTGCTTGTGCTTGTAAATATTTTTCAGCTGATTTTGTATTAAAGAGAAAAATTGTAAAGAGAAAAATTGACTGTAAACTAAGATTTGTCTGGTAACTAATGATATACTTTTGCCTTAATGTTAGGGCTTTTTATTGTTTTGTTATTGTGGCAGATAGGAAACACATCTTGCTGAAGCTTACTGGAGTTATCTACAGATGTCTGGCAAACTTTGGCTGTCTTTAGGCTAATATTACAATGCTAATTTAATGCTGAGATCACTGGATCAATGCAGTATTGGGCAGTAAGACCACAGACAATACAGATACTTCAAGAGGTATTTAATCTTTGGCTATATCTAATTGTTAATTTTAGTAATTTCTTTAAGGTCTGCCACAAGAGACACAGACCTGGGCTTTGCCTTTAGATGCTTGTCTCTAGAAGGATAAAGGTCAGATGAAAGCATGCCAAGAGATACAAAGGATAATCATAACTTTAGGCATTTAAAATATATTTTAGAATGAGTTCTTTTGTTATTTGAGATACCCTAAATTTTCCTTTGCACTAAACAAGTAATAATTCATAGGTGTAAATTAAATCCATGAAATACAGATTTCTAATGTCATCTTCATTTTGAAATATGACTTCCCCTAGTTGCTGATCATGATTGTTTTTCTGTGTTGGCAAAACAAGTGCATGCATGCTGGTTTTGTTAAAATACCATTTTCTAGAGCAAGATTTAGTAGGATAATTGGGTGGATAGCATTGATGGATCATACAAGCAAATACCAATCCACCACTACTTTTGATATAGATATATAATTGTAGGAGAAGTAGCTGTAGGGCAAATTTGTAAGCATTAAACTAATTTGTGAAATTTCCAGTATCTTTAAAAGCATATGGGAATGAGAAAGATTATATTTCCGCATTGTTTTATGTCATAGTCTGAAGAGGTATCAAGCCCAAAGTAAAATTTCACCCAGAGACACTTAAATATGATTTATTATATTTGTCACAAAGTCTTTATACGAGACAGAAGAATTCACACAGTTATGAATTAATTTACCATACAACCTCTTGCTTCATTGGACTATAATTAAAGTTGGAATACGTCCTTTGTAAATTTAGCCTCTTTCCACATTATGCTGGAATGTGCTTAGGACAATAATCACATTCATGTAGTAATTTTGAAAACTTCTGGGAGGAAAGAAATCTAGCATTTTGGCTTGGATTTATCCTGTCTAATTTTAGACTTCAAGGTTCTTCTAAGCAAACTTTGATAACTCTGTGGATCGTGTTATTTTATGCATCATCATCATCATCATCATCATCATCTCTCTTTTGCAGCCGTGTGCAACTGTGAGAACTACTCGGTGAGAGCAATGTTAGACTAGTATTGGCTATATTCTTGGCATGCTTAAGTCATATATTACTTTAGTCTTTTCTGAAAATTATAAATCTTACTGTCTAATTCTTTTCTGTCAAGTGCCTCCATCCATTTGCTTTGGGGTTTACATCTATTAACAAGGAAAAAAGCTGGAATCATGTGATTTGCCAGCTCTTTATAGATTAGTAATAAAAGTTTGGCCAACATTTAGTGGTTTACAGAGGAGGAATTACTTGCTCTCCAGAACAACAAAAAAAATCCCCTAAAGACCCTAAGCAAAAATGTCTCTGAGAAGGAGAAGAGATTGCAGTTTATGGCAATAACTCTTACTTGTATTTTTTTCTGTAGCCTTGATAATAAAACCTATTAAAAGTGGACCATTAGCTATTACTGGTTGTTTTAAACCTCTACATTCCAAATAAAAATTAGAGTTATATTTGGTGACATGTAAGAAGAAGCTTCAAAGCTTCTCTTGGTAGAAGATCTATAATAAGATGTGAAAACTAAATTAACGTATCTAGTATTTAATTAGTAGGAAAAAAGATGTGCAGGTAATTTCTTTCTGAACAAAGCTGTTGACCCACTTGATTACAGGAGATTTGTTGAAAAGGCTTTTTGACTAATGCATTTAAGGATAAATACATTAAGAAAAGCAAGGACAAAAGTGTTTGAATGGCTGAAGTTCAAGAATGTGAAAGATGATTTCTGGAAAAAGTCTACAACCCTTGGAGTCTTGGCATCACTGGGCCTGCTTTCCCAGTGGAATGAAAAACAGAGCAATTGTGGTACTCTCAAAATCCAAAACCCACCTGATCTTGTATCATGGCCTGTAGGAATCAACCTGGAATGTGGTTTGTTTTTTTCAAATAGCAAGCAATGCTGCATTACGTGCTGCCAGAACATAGCATGAACAACTGATAATGAGGACTCTACTCTTCATGATGCGAACATCATTAGTAAATTATTATTTGAACTCATCTGGCAATGGAGTTACGAAAGCTAATGTTTTTGATATTGAAAATTGTTTTTATTTTCTCTTAAGTAACGACATAGTCCATTGAGGTGTACATGCTTTAAAAGCTGATATTCTTCTCTGTGTATTGCCAGTCTTGGGTCAGTAAAATGGCAGCTTTTTCTAGTCCATAATGGGGTATGTTGGGAAAGGTACTGCAAAATAGAGAGACTTGTGGCCTCTGTCATGCTGTAGAAGTGTTCATTGCTGCCAAAAGACATGTATTTTAGATGAAGAATGCAAACAAAAAGCAATGGAAATTAAATTGCACTGTAAACATTTTGAAAAATGGTGAAAAAGCACTTAATGGAAAGAGAATAAATGAAAGAGATTAATAGAGAGCAGATAAACGTAGTATCTGTGTTGTCTTGGTCAACTTTGAGGCATTTGGTCTGCTGTGAGTCTAATAAGAAAGAGAAGGCAGCCTTGCAGAGACGTTATGTGCTAGGTGGCATAAAGATATCAAATTCAATCCAAAATTAGTGTATATTCAGCTCTCCAGCACAGCCAAAAAATTGCTTAGTTGACCTCCCTTTGAATTAAAGTAGAAAACTTCCATTGCGTCATTGACACAATGTACGACTCTTCTCCCTTGGCTGATAAATTACCTAGTTGAGTATTTTCTTCCAATGAAAATGTATGTGTAATCCAGTTTTTGAACAGCACTAAATGTTTTCCTTTTCTAAACATTTAATTATGAACTAAAACTTTTTATTTTTTTTTTTTTAAATATGCCTTAGTTTTACTGGGAAGATTAAAAAAGAAGTGTGGTTCTTGAACACTAAAATAATTCAGCCCTTTAAGCTGTATGAAAATGTCAGCCATAAAGCATAATTTTGACAGGCACAACTGTTTCACAAAGCAATCAATAAATTAAAAATTAGAATTATTCAGAAGAATACTCATGTCTGAATGGAGCTGAAAGAGACAAGTCTATTCTTTCCGAAAGTCTCATACTGATATGGAGAATATATTTTTATGATTACACCCTATTTGTAATATAGATAATTATGAATCACAGTGGTTTCTTTGTCATGCTGTGACAACAGACACACTATATGGTATGTCTCACCTTCACAGTCCAATTGGCGATGTTTTTGGAATTTAGCACTTACTGACAATTACTGCAGTGACTCAGAAAATGTAAGGGCTAAATTTTACCCTTCAGTTTTTCCACTGCAAACACAAAGATCCATCTGTAAATGTATGAGTAAGCTTTTGCCATTTTGCCTTCTTAGAATGTTAAGTTTGTCCTGTTTCTCAATGATTGTATTTTCTACATTATGACAAAATTTTGCAAAATAAGAACAAAAATCTGCCGTCCTCTTCAGCTTTCTCAAGGAGAATATTTTATCTGTAGCAATAGTTTCACCTATTTATATTGCGTAGAAAAAGGAAACCTGCCTTTGTCCTCATAGTAATTTTTTCCCTTTGTTTTTGACAGGCAATATTTTCAAGTGATTTGACACTTTATTATCAAATAAAGAAGCCTCATCAACCCATCCTTCAGCTGTATGCCCAAAAATAGACTTCTTGCAGTGAAAGACATGATGAGAGTCCCCATTTGTATGGGAATTCCTGGTCAGAACAAACTGTCACGTCCAACTTGCATGTTACAATTGCTTTAATTCATTTGAAAATCCCACAGGAGTATTATTGTCTTTTCTATTTTCTTCAGTGTGTGGTTTCCTCTGAAAAAAGCTGACCAAAGCAACCGGAGAGATTTACTTTTTAAATAACTGTATTTTCCGTGGGGTAATGCTGAAATGAGAAAGATTATGTCCCTTATGTGTTTATACAGCAATCATGTACCAAAAGATTATATTTGGTTTCTTTATCTTTCCTCATCAAACTGTGTAAAAATTGAATGAAATGGCACATAGAATCATACTTTCATGTAATCTTGAAATTAAAAAACAAAGAAGTTTTTCAGCACTGTCTGAAATCTAACATTTTGTATAACTTGACTCTTGAGGCACTCTGTTGACTGGCTCATCAAAGACATTTTCTTCCATCTATACGCTTCCTTTGTAACTACTCATTCACAACAGAATTTTAATGCAAAATGCAGCTGAAATTCAATATGTAATCATAGGGAAAACCAAAGCTAATTGATTTTGTATATTGCAAAAGTTCAGAGTCTGTGACTTGAGAACAAACAAAATATTTGTCAGTTGGGCAACAAACTTTGCTGGTTTTCTCATACAAAGTCCAAACCCAATATACTCAACAGCCTCCTCACCCTCTTATGGTGCACACTATATTACCGAACTAAGTTAGGACCTATCTGTTTCCATCCTCCTCTTTCATACCCTACCCTTTATTCCCTTGCAAAGCACCCCTGTGCTTACTGACCACATCTATCCTGGAGCTGGGAAGCACAGAGTCTGATATCCATTCCTGTACGTGTGGTCAGGAGAGGTTGAATCAACTTCTGTACCGAACATGACAAAAGCCCACTCCCAATGCCTGCGAGCATGCACTGAACAGGAGCTGGAAGGCAGTTATAAATATCCCTCTCCATATCCTTCAGGTGAGATGTATGACTTTGAAGTTAGAGAGCCTCCTGAGCCGGAGATGAACTTACAGCATAACAACTTCCTCACTGTCTCTCATCTGGACTACTTTTATTTTCCTTTAAATTTTCTACTGAGTGCTTTTGTGCGAGTTATCTTCACAAACTTCCAAACCAGATGTTAAAGGGCACTAGCAGCATGAACTAGGGAAATGCAGCTGAGAGTAAGTAGGGGTCTGAATGTCTGAAGTAGCATTGGCTCAAGAAAGAGACGTTCTGACTGCAGATGGTAATGGTGCATTTTTCAAGGCAGTAATATTCCCTCTGTGACTGGAAGTTCCGTGACCTCCTGGAAATACTGCTCAAGACTTTCTTCAAAATGATTGTAAAATGCTGAGGTTTTTTGCAAGATTTATCATGAAAAACATCTCTGGGACTCTTGGTGGCCACTTGACAGGTGATAGAGCACCTGCTGGCACTTTTGAACTGATGCTTCTTGAACTTATGCTGGTAATGATACAACAGTGAGCTGTAATTGTGATGATACGTAAGTGAGAATAAATTGCCTTTATGGTTTTGCATTGAAGTAGCTGATCAGGCCAGCATGTCTTGTTTTTGATGGACTTTGAAAGCAGAGATGTCTCCAAGATATCACTTCAATGCAAGACCCTGAAAGAATAAAAGGAAACTTACTTTACCGCTGAAAATAGCTGTAAATCAGCATCTGCTTCCTGTAAACTCAGCCTAACTGATATTTTTTTGCTATAAGGGACTTTAGGAAGTCCAGAAAGTATCAGATCTTCAAGTCAGTATTGGAAAAATTGCAGGCAACTACAGGAAGGAAAGGTGGCAAAGGATGAAGAAAGAACCTTGCTCTCTGAGAGGGCAAAGAAAGTCAGTGGCTGATGTAGTAGAGGTCCCAAACAGCAGAAGGAGGGAGGGTGTGCTCGTGTACATGGTAGACATGAGAGTACTCTTGCAAAAAGGATGCTGGCTTTTTTGGATGGTGGATGAAGCAACATCAGAATTCACGAAGATCCTGCACAACATGGAGCTAAACTTTCAGAAAGAGAGCTCTGCCTTTTGAATTGCTACAAAACTGAAATGGGATCACATTTCTGCACCATCTTTATGAAACTAAAATTTCTTTTCCTCACTACTGTTACTAGAATGAAACTTCTGTGCTGCCCAGAGTTTCTTGGTTTTGATAAATAGGAAAAACTCCAACATGCTTCCCTGTTAACCAGAAGGGGGATATCAATATTGCTAATTCCAGTGGGAAAGTTTTCTGGTGGTCTGTGGAGGACTGATTGGATCACTCTCCCTTTTTTGCTTGCTGGCTGCCAAATGTCTACAGAAGGAGTTAACAGCACTTAAGTAACTCTTCTACCACCACTTTCCTACATACAAGGCCTGCAATTGCTTGGATGCTGTTTGTGTGGAGGGGCTGTCCAGCTCTGAAAAGGAAGGGAAGCAGTCACCAGGGAATCTCTCTATTAAGAACTGCTTCTCTTGTCTAATGCAGTGTAGCTTAAACAAGTGAATGGATTTGATTTTTGCCCGTGATAGGCCATGAACTGATTTTTTTTTTTTTTTCTCAAATAAAAAGCATAGCTTTGCTGTTCGTATATAGAAAAAAACGGAATGGAGTATGCTTTCCAGGTCCTAGGGTAGATATTAAATCAGTCTAATACCTGGTGTTAGGGAGGTTTTAAAATCATGGTTATACTTATTTTCTCTTAACTAGATCTCTAATACCGTAGCTACAGAGCATTCTGATTTCAGTCCTTCCTCTTGGATGCAACAATCAATATTAGTAAGTTGCAGCTCTAATGTGTATGATCTGTATTGAAAACTATAAAAAGATTACAGTTACAAAATGCAGTTTTACAGACCCTCTAAACAAACAATGACTTAAAAACTCAGATACCATAATGGAAAGCCTGCCTTCTATCCCAGAAGAGCAGAATCTCTAACGCACCTAGTTTCATGAATACAATTAGAAAGAGTAATTGCTTAAAATGTTCACAGGCTATTGTTACATAGTTAGACTGTTCTGGCGTTATTACCTATCACAAGACTAAGTGCAATTCAAACAATTTAAAAGAAATTCAGCAAAGAATGAATGCTTGATGTGCTGCCACATGAACTGGCATGCAATTTACAAATAACCCTCCAGATGGCTCTTTGAGCAGGATGCAGCAATTTACTGTTGAGAGACTGTGAAGTACTGCCTGATAATGATGAGATCAACTCAGAAAGACTAGCCTAAGTGGCGCTGAGTTATTGAAATAGTTGGATGGCAGAGCCTGCAAAATTGCATAGCTTAGTGCTCCAAAAGGAGATGAAGGCAATGAGTTTGGATCATTACTCAACCAATGCTGCAGATAGGATGATGCCATTGGACTGATCCGATGAAGAAAACAGGCAATTTACCACTGCTGGGTAAATTTTTGACCCCAGTGGAGTTCACAGACTTTTGTGTGACCAGAGCATCCCCTTATTTTTTGCAAAACTTGTATTAATCTCCTCAGACTTGTAAAACAGCAAGTCATTTGTTCTTACTTGTTTGGAGATTCATACACTTTCTTCTTGACTTTTGCCAGCTTTTGGTGGTACTCATGCCTGGGTTTGTCCTGAAATGTTTTGAGGATATGTGATTTTTCCTTCGGCAGAATTTGTGTTAATATTTTAAAGTGTTTGGGAATTGAAAAATGTATTACAGGAGCATAAAATAATAATGTAATGGTAATAGCAGGTTGGAGAAGAATTTAACAGCACAGGGGGAGAGAGGGTTGCCTAGCCCCCGCCCTAGGGTGGGAAAGAGGGAGCTGCTGACATGCAGCAGCCCTGACTCAGCGTGGGCAGGGCAAGAGTGATGATGGCCAAACCCCTCGCATACAAGAGTAGCCCCCAAGGAGCACGAGTAACCCGGAGCGTGGCGAACAGGGTGGGCAAACAGGAGGTGGCATGTCAGAAGGGCATGACGTGGCAGTCTGCATGGCAGTTTGTGCAGGCAGGGTGAGCGGGTAGGACGCAGTCCCCATCTGCTTTCAAGAGGCCAGCTCACCTAACAGCCATCACCCTCCCAGAAGCACTCGACCTAGCCATGGTCTCCACCCGGCTGAAAGCTGTTGCCAGAAAGAACATGGCAACCCAAACTGAGCACCCACGTAAACATGTGGCTGTCCAAGTCTCTGGCTGCAGGGAGTGCCTGAGCCTATCACTGCTACTGGAGGGTAGCGGAGATACCATCCGTGTGCGGTGTGAGCAGGTGGGTGATCTACTCAGCATGGTGGCAGAGCTAAAAGAGGAGGTGGAGAGACTAAGGAGCATCAGGGAGTGTGAAAGGGAGATTGACTGGTGGAGCCTCACCCTGCCATCCCGGTAAGACAGGTACCAGGGGGGTGGTCTGCAAGAAGCTCCGCAAGTAGCAGCAGACCCCCTACCCTCTT
>VXBL01004267.1:2520186-2647536 GCA_013400195.1 Aramus guarauna | reverse complement strand
GGTTGGTTTTTTGTGGGTTGTTTTTTGCTTGTTTTTTTTTGGGGGGTGGGGGGGGGGGGTGTCCATTCTTACAACAATCTTCCCTGAGGAAAGAAAAACTGAGAGAATGAGAACTAATTTTGTAGGTGCTAGAGTTGTTGGATTTCTTCCAGTTTTTCAGTGTTTCAAATTAGCATGTTCCTAAACAGCCTTAGAAGCTATATTTGAAACATTATTAAAAGACTATATTTTTGTATTTTACTGCCTTGCTGACTTCTTTTTAGATTTTTTTAATGCATTTGTGAAACAGCTATGTGATCTGATTGTTGTAAAGTGTAAGTTGTTTTTTTTTTTTTTATTTTGTTCATTTTAGGCCTAGATTAGCTGGGAATAGTTAAAAAAAAATCTGTTACTTTTGTGTGTGTGTGTGAATCCAGCTAGCCTGACATTTAGAGGAAGCTTCTTAGGCAAATTTTTATTCAACTTTGGTGCATGTTCTTTCTGCTGCTGTCAGTATTTTTCTCCCTGTGTTCTAAAATTTGCAGTTGGTATGTGAAATTCAGTTAATTAATTTATTATCCCCAGTTTTGAATGTTTATTTCACTTGGGTTATGCAAATGTAAAACCAAAGAAAATGCAGTTCACTGAACACATTAATCAGTTTCATTGTTCACACTAATTAAATGAAGTGTTCTTGATTTTGTGGGAGAAAATAGGAATGTCTGTACAGCTGCTGTTCAAAAATAGTCTTTTGTTTTTCCTCTTGAAAAAAATCGCTTTACCAAATTTCTTCCTTTCCTATATGTGACTTCCACAACTAAACAAAAATTGATGCTCTTTGGAAATGCTGTCATTTTGATAAAGTACTAGTTTCTGAGAAACATGTTCATGGATGTCAGCGATGGAACTTTGAAGAACAGTGATTGTCCCCTTGTTTTCCCCCTGGTGGCTACAGTAGTAGTGTTTGATACTTCTCTGTGAAAGGGGTTTGTGGGAAGTGAAGGCGGGCAGGGAACCTCTTCTCTAAAGAGGCAAGATGGTGGGGGGTTTTGATGGTTTATATGGTGGTAACGTCGCTATTTATCTTTTCTTCCAGATTTCACAATGGACTCTTAAATGTTAAAGATGTTCTTACAAGTTTTGACAACACGGGAAATGTCTGTAAGTCGTTATTTCAATACAGTACTATGTTGATAGAAGTCTAACTGTATCAATATATTTCTGCATGAGCCCTCAATAAGCGTTTCATTTAGCTGAGAAACACCATTACTGTGGTCAGAGATACCACAGTATCTCTGAGTGTTTTTTGTGTTACGCTGTTTCATGTAGCACAGTTGTTTGTGTGGATACACCCTTAAGTCATCCCAGTGCAGGTTATTTTTGGTTCCGTGACTGTGGTGGGAATGTTAGAGCAGCTGAACTAGGTTGGACAAAAAATTAGTGTAGCCCATTGATTTGTGTTGGCCAGTGGCCAGCAGCGGCTATCTGAGGAACAACAGTGCAAGAAACCAACAATGATACTTCTAGCTTGGAGAGGGCAAACTCAAACTAGAGAAAAACAAAAGAAAGCACACAGTCAAGTTGTGAAATTCCTCCCCACAGAATGCTTTGGATCGCAGAACATGACATGGATTCAAAAAGCAGAGGGAGGAAAATTGTGCAAGAAAAATTCACTGTGGCTATTAAATATAAAGACATCACTTATGGCTTAGGAAGTGCTGGGTGTTAGGAGAATTAATGGGGCAGAAGGATGATCTGTTTGTCCTGATCTTTCACTCTTGTCTAAGCATCAGTTACTGGCCGCATTAACCTGAGACAAGATGAGTCGTAAGTGGACCTTCAATGTCTGACCCAGTATGGCTCTGCTTCAGTATACTTATTAATAAAATTATCTATGCTATTAATGGACTTGAATTATAAAATTGTGGTAGATCATGGAAAAGAAGCTGAGCAAAAATATTTAAATATTTTTGATGTGATGAGTAATTACTATTATATAATTAACATTTACAGATATACATATAATTCTTGTTTGATTATTCTGCCTTATTTTTCATGTTGGTGGGTTTGTTTTCAAACAAGCAAACTGATAGAATAAAGTTGGGGGGGGTGTCTCTGTAAGTTTACCAGATATTCAAGAAATGTGCACATATCTCCTCCTCATCAAAGCAATGATACAGAAACTGTTCTGATATCTAAGTTTCATCTCAAAACTCCAGTCTTAGTTTTCCAAAGCTATGTTTCAATAAACATTGGCTTTTCTTTAGCAAAAAGGTCAATTTCAGAAAATTTTGCCTTCAAAAGGAAAAAAATCATCATAAACTATGTGCTCTCCTTTTTAAAATTTGCTAGCTCTCATTCAGTTCTGAACATTGAAGATAGTTGTGTGGTCCTGCCACAAAATACTTCAGGGTATATTCTTTAACTGTTGCCAAAGAGAATTTTTCTCTGATATCTGAATGAAAATTATATATAAGGGATATATGAATATTTAAATTTATAATATTAAGGCTGAGAAAGAAAATTTACATATGTAATTATGGTTGACATCAGCTACAGATGTAGGCATCGTGAGCTAGATGATAAAAACATTAAGATTTAAGACATTTAGGATCTGGAAGAAAATGCTATGCTCAAATTACAAGAGGCAGTTAGAGAGATTTGATGTTGTAGATTCTTAAAATAGGAAGCTAGAGGGACTTTTGTAACAAGTTACTTCATTCTCATAAACTGTTCTCAATAAAGGAAAAATTTAGGAAAAAAAACCAAACTGAGGTTTTGGATCCAGAAAAAGTATTGTTATATTAGTTCATTAGATAACAGCTCAGGTATTTATTTTGAACAGCAGAGAAAATATTTTTTTTTTGTCTGAAAGTGCTTCACATAGTGGCTCAAGACAGTGTACCTTACTCTGTTAAACATCCTAACATGATTTCTTAATCTTTGTTCTTTGTGCAAATACTTAGATTGTCATCAATCTATACAAATTTCCTTGTTAACACAAATAATTTACTTTGCTAAAGTTTTCATATGCTTTCCTATTGATAGATGTGCAGGCAGCTCTTCTGTTAACTTTTTCCAGTATTTAAGCTACTTTCTTATTGATTGCAGATGGTAGAACAGGACTTATACTCTAATAGGCACAACACCAGTGCTAACACAGAAATAATATGACATTTGTAGTTCTTCTTACTGTTTCTCTGTATATACGAAGATTCACATTTATCCTTTTGGATTCAATATTGCTTTGAGGGTTCATGCTGTGCTATTATATAGTGTTTGCTAAGTCATTTCCAAATTCATTGCTTCCCCATTTTTAAATGTCTATAAGTATCTGTCTGTATTGATGTACATATTACTGATTTATGCCCATTTTACTAGGCACTCTAGATTACACTCTTTTTGGGTAACTGTAAAAGAGTTATCTTCTGGCAGCGTGCAGTACTGGCTTGGAGTGTAATAATCATACCTTTTTGCTACCACCTGCATGGAGTAAATGTCCCCAGTATCCAAACCAGTGCAACTATGTCTCAGTCACACCATCATAGTAAAGTTCCCCCAACCATGTGTTTACTGAGCTGCTCTACTTGGATCATGCACAGCTGAGTTTGAGTGCACTCCTACTATCCCTTGAATTGAATTGGCTCTTTCTTTGACCTTTTTCTCTGTATTTCTTGGCTCTGTCTGTGTTAACCCAGAGTGGAAATGGTAGGTAGTAATCCTGCCTCCTTTTACCCCCAAAAGTAGCTACATTTGTTAGGTTGACTGTTTTTTACAATTGCCGTGGTGTTAAAAACTTCATATTATCAAATGATGGTCTGCCCTAAAAAACAAACCAAACCAAACCAAACTCCCAAACCTTTCTAAAATGATCTTTAACAGTATTAGATTATTTCTTCTAATACCTAATGCTAATGGAGCTGGCCAGTATTGAACATATTATCAGTCCCATCTACGGTAGCATGCTCTGTGAGGGCACCCATTGGATAAGTATAAACTTTACTGTTCTTTTAGGAACATTCTATGTAGTCAGAATTTATTTACTGGGCACTAAACTTCGCTTAAACTATTTGGATTGAGTTATCAGAAAACAGTTAAGTATTTTAGTGTTCTGTGTGTTTGTTTTGGCTGCTGTACTGAGTATTTATGAGGAAGATTAATGTTTTGCTGGAGATCATTAGATTGTGAAATAATTGTGTATTAAACAGATTAGATTTTGTGAAAACTGAAACATGTTGCATATTACATCCTTTTAAAACATAATAATTTGTTTCAAATAACACGGTTTGTGTTGTTTTGGGGGGAGTTTTTTTGTTTATTCTAGTAACATTCCTACGTACCTTGTGTTAAAACAAGCTTTTCAGGGAACATTTCTATGGTCCTTTTGTTTCATTTTTTGATCCTTCTGCTTATGGTCTGTAACAGCCACATCGCCATACACCATCAAAAGAAGAACAGACTCTAGTTAATCCCACTTTCTCTACACTCCCAGTAGATATCAACTCAGTACAAGATGTGCCACTAGCTGGCAGCATTATATAAAATATCAATAAGCAGCTTTTGAGGAATACTTGTGACTGCTTCCAGAAGTGCTGCCTTATACCAGTAGGACTTTAGGACAAAAGTGGAGCCAACTACAGCAGCTGTAAACAGCGTATTGCAGGGTCCCAAGTGTTAACTCTGGAAATTGCCTCTCCGCACAATGTCTTGTTCAAACTCGGTACCTACACTTGTATTCTGTCTTTTTCAAAAAGATTTCTGAAGATGCATTTTCATTGTAGGATTGCTACTGCAAATGAAAATTCACATTACAAATTACAATTGGTTTTCACTTTCCCAGAAAAATGTGAAAATTTTTTCTCTCCTGTTCATCCTATGTGAGAGAGCAGTTTCCATGTGAAAACTCTGAATTCTCCACACAGATAGGATGCAACGTTAAATGCATTTTATTCAGCTTTAATTCTATGCGTGAACAGGAGGCAGGGAAAAGAGGACTGGAATGAAGGAAAGGATCAGTCTGTTCGATTTAGACAACGGTATGCCATCTGTTAAAAAGATGGTACATCCTGAGACCATCTCTAGTCCTAAGATATTCCATTAAAGAACTGATGGATCCCAGGCAGAAGGTTCAGTGGTAGCATTGTGGGATGGCATCAGCTGGCTGCAGGAGCCACATGCCGTGTTCATCCTTGCAGAAGAAAAATCTCTTCTGCAACAGACTGTCCAAAAAGCAAGGAAAATTCTGCAAGAATGAGCTTTCGAGAGTATCACCTTTCCCTGCCTTTCCTAGTGGGAGAAAGCAGTTATGGCTGAAATGCTTGTATAATTATATCCCTACAGTAATCATTTCAAATTATGTATACATTTAAATTAAGTGAAGTGATCAAGGGCCAAAATATAAACCTCTTAACTAATTGCCACGAGTCTAAGCAAGCTACAGTGTCTGTAAAGTGGAATTCTAAGCAGTGAAATACAACAAGTTTCAGGATTTTCATCTAGTATCTACCTGATGTTAACAGAGAAGCGAGATATTCCAGAGTGCTCAAGTAGTATAAAATTGCAAATATACTATATGTAATAGTAAAACATTTTCTTGTAAACTGCAGATAGCATTAGTTAATAATGTAACCTTTTTCAAGAAACAAGATGGTCAATACGTATTTTATTTTGTACCTGGTTGAGTGCACAATTACATGTTTTGGAACTAAAAAAGCAGCAGAGGGTGCTACAGTTACAGAGCTACCCAGGCACATACTCCAAAGTTGTTGCTCCTGTAGGCAAGTAGATCCTGCAAAGACTTAAGCTTTCGGTTTGGGGTAGATGTAAATAGGATAGCTTTAAATTATGTTGCCTCTGTTATACAGGAAAACAGGTCATCTATGTGAAATCCAGACAATATAGAATTACGTATCCACTGGTTTTCTTACAAATGTTTCATTGCTGGAAAATATTGCATAGTTTCCTGAAAACATAGTGTCTGGATGTAGCTACTGTTACAAAACATCTACTCACCATATTTAGACCTGGTTTTGTTTGTGCTAATTTTACGTTTAGAAATTCCAGTCTCTGCAACAAGTTTTATATTGGAAAAATTTGGGGTGATTTTAATGTGTTTTTTTCCCCTCCTCAAATAAAGGAGCTAGCTAAATGGGAGAATATTTTTGCCCCTTTGTATAATATTTTTCATGAAAATGACAAGAGAGAAAGATTTTTCTGAAATTTCAAGTCCACACTGTTGGGATTTTTTGGAAATGCATATCATATGGAAGGGAAAAATAGAAATAAATGAATTTTCTCCTTGTAGTTTTCTTTTTTTTTTTTTTTTTCAGATTGCATTAATTTAAAAATCATGCTTATTTAAAACTGGTAATTGTGTAACTTCTTTTTCTTTTACTTAAAGACAAATTTAAAAACCTGCTTTAAAACAACAAACCTTTCCTTCTTTTTTCCTTCCTCTCAAATAAGTAGAACAAGAGGAGTCCCTTCTTTCCTGGTGGTAGTATATGAGGATGTGTTCAGAGAGCTACTTGTTTCTTCAGAGCTCTTACTGTGTTACTCAAAGGTATCTGAGCTCCTCTATGGAGAGATTGTGGCAGCTACTGATTTATTGTGCCTGGAAGGATAGATGCCATCAAGCTACCTGGGGCAAAGCAAAGGATGGCATCCTTTATGGCAGCAGAGGTGCTCCTGTATTTTGTGTACCATTACCTAGAATCAACAAGGGAGCAGACTGCATTTTTCAGGTGCTGCTGTGGAAATTTCCCCCCTTCTTTTAGAGGAAAGGTCTTGGGTTTTGTGGTTGAAAGCATACAGACTTGAACATGCTTCCTGCCTCTCTGTGCCTCAGTAGGTACTCTCACCTGAAGAAACTGCTACTCATTGTCTTCTGAGCCTTCTCTCATTCCACCGGTGTGGCAGTTTGAAATTGTTTACCATGTCAGAACCTCACAGCTTCTTGAAAAAGTCTTCAACGAAAAATAAATTGACTGGAAGAGTGTTTTGGATAGCAACGATACATGTTGTTTTGAATGAAATATTGTATTTATGATACCTACAATTTACTATTCACTATGCAGCTTCCTTTTAAATAAAACATTTCATGATCAGGGTTAAGAAAAAACAGCTGTTTCCTCCCTCCCCTCCCCCATCCAATTCACTTCACTGATTCAGTTTACAGCATCATCCCAAGCAGTCACATTGATATAACTGGCATAAAGCTTATGGAATGGAGCAGAAAATAAGTATATGGGGAGAACAGGTACCTTTTAAATTACTCTTGCTACCAGAATTGTTTTTATGAAACTGTTCTCTGATGGAATGTCAGTGATTTGTCTGTTTTAAGTA
The DNA here is from genome assembly GCA_013400195.1 of Aramus guarauna. Lineage (NCBI taxonomy): Eukaryota > Metazoa > Chordata > Aves > Gruiformes > Aramidae > Aramus > Aramus guarauna. Next base: position 2,640,213 of record VXBL01004267.1, on the reverse strand, counting down.
CTGTCCTGCAATATTCTGCTCTTCCCCACTCTCTAAAATCTTCTGTTTATCAGAAGTCTATATGTGAAAAGAATAATTACAACGGTTGTCAGGGATCTTTTTCCCTTAATTTTTTTCTACTATATATTCCAACATAACCTGACTCTGTGCCTATACTTTCAAACATAGCCCAGCTCAGAGAAGTGGGAGGTGAAGAAGCCCAGCTTCTGAGTACCCTCTTTCTTCCTTAGTCGATTTGAAGTTTTTGTAACAATTGGTTCTCCTGTTCAGGATATTCCAGTGAGAACCTTTTGATAAAAATATATCCATCTACTAGAGTAACTGCAGTTTTTTGTATTGCTGAGCAATGTTTTGTACCTTGGCACTGTGATTAGTTGGGGGTTTGCATCAGATCTGTTGTCTTAATCTTTATAAAAATACGTATGTTCCTAAATGTACTACTCGTGCTGGTCTGACTTTATGCGCTGGTGTTGACCTTCTATAATCTGAAGCATTTTTGAAAGCATTCTGTGTATTCTAAATGGATTATCATGAGAAGTAGGATCTTTCTGTTTAAATTAATTAAAAGAATTTGAAGATAGGGTATAACACCTTAAATTAGATTGGTAGAAGGAGAAGAGTGTGAATTATTTTAATTAATTTCATGGGTTTTACTTTTACATTAGATAACTTATCTTAATCACCTTTTCAATTGAGATAGAGTAGGATAACAATGGTAAGCATCCCTTGCAGATGTACTATGTTATTAATTAAGCTTAGTCTTTTAATGCATTGTAGAGTTTTCTCATAAAATATTTCAAATTTGAGCATAATTGAAATAAATAGTTTCAAATCAGTTTTTGTTTAGCTTGATGTGCAGTAGGCTGTTGCAGTGTGGGTGGAACTTGCATGTTTCTTTGTAATCGTTCTTTTGGGTTTTACCGTTCTTTTTTACTTGCTATGTTCTAGCCATGCTTTGAGTGCTGCTCTTCACAAAAGTACAGGCACAAGGTGCAAAACATGTACCTGAGTGCTTGGATTCTATCCTTGAGTAGTATCTTCTGTTCAATACCACACTAAGTTGCTGATGGGATCTGGCTTACATGTCAGATGGGGCATTCCTCTGTATTGTCCTATAGTCTCATCAGTGGCTGTAGTGTGGAGGTAGCAAGGACAGTCCCTGTTCTTCATTTTCTCCATACAAATTTAACTGAAATGTTATGCTTAACTTGCACCTTGCTTTGGTTTTGTTTCAAGTCATTTTAGAGAACCTTTAAAAAGTTGCACTGTATTTAATTTAAAAAATCATGTTCAAATGAGTGAACTCATGCCTGCTTTTGAAAATATTAGGGTGAAAGGTTTCAACTTAATTCAGCATCAATTCACAGAATTGCATTCAAGTAAAACTTTTGAGTAAAATATTTCTGGAAATTAGAATTTGAAACCTTTGGTGAATAATATATCCAGTTAAAATTTTTTGTCTCATGATAGTTCTGACTGAAAAGTATAATGAAAACTAATCTACATAGCGGTGACCAGATGAAAATCCAATGTAGATCTATTATTCATGTACTTAGCCTGACACATTAAATATTCTTATTGAGTCTCAGTACAGTTAAATAAAATTTCATAAATAATTCAAATAATTTTCAAAATATTTTCAATAATATGGAAAGAAATGGACAAAGCATTATTCCAGAAATCTAAAGAACTAATTTTTGGTAAACCTGGTGGATTAAAAGAGCCCCCTATACAAGTGGTTTGGTAAATGGAAAATGTATGAGGAATATGTGTACAATTGCATGTTTATACTAATGCCTTATGGGTTTTAATTAAAACTGTAGCTCACCTGCAAAAGACTTGAGTGACTAGCTCATAAAACAAGGATTCAGAACATACTGGTTCTAGCGGTGGTGATTTCACATCTACTCTCCTTACTGGTAGAAAATTATCTCCTGATATCTAATGTTAATCTTTTTTATATTATTGTTTTGCTCATTGGCAAAAATGAATTGTTTTCTTTTAATAGCTTTTTAGGTATTTTAAGTCTTCACATGGTCTTGCCTATCTCTTCTTTTCCTTATGTTGAGAAAGCCAAATTCTGTTATTTTGTCTTAAGCTATGTTTTTTTAGATTCTGACTTTTCTTTAGACTCTGTACATTTCATTTATATCTTTCTTGAAGCGTCTTTGTCAAAACTGGGCACAATAGTGCAGTTGAGACCTTCATAATGCTAAGTAAACCAGGCAATTTTGTATTTTACAGCCTGTATTTCCAATATGGTATTTTCTTCTCTTACAGCAGCATGACTTTGACTCACGTTGAGCTTTTGACCTGCCATAAGATCCCAGTCCTCTTCAAAAGGGATCAGTTATTCCTGATTGTGTATTTATGTAGCAGATTAGTCTTATCCAAGTGAATTACCTGGTACTTGTCCCTGTTGAACTTTTTCCTCTGTTTCCAGACTTCTTCCAACTCATTGCTTATGTCCTTTGAAGCCTGCCTTTCAGCATACTGGACTTCCTGAGGTGATATACTGCTAATTTAATAAGCATATTCCTTCCATCATCTAGATGATCAGTGAAAACACTGAACAGAGCACAATCTAGTGTAGGCATTTATGGAAACTCCACCTGATAAAATCACCTGCTTTTACTGTAAACCATTGAGAATTAGACTCCAGAGTCAGTTTTCTTGATCTGCTCTGCACCTATCTTAGCCAATTTTTATTTAGACTGTGTTTCTCATGATATTGTCAAAAGACATTCTAAAGTTTTCATATAAGGCATCTGCTGCTTCTGCCCTATACACAAGCCTCTTATCTTGTTGCTCTGGTGAATGTTGTGTTTTTTTTAATTAAAATCTGTAATTTATTTTTTGTTGTTATACTTTATCATGGAATGTGCAACAAAAGAATGAAAAATGTGAATCTGTTTTGAGTTTTTAATTATGTGAAGATGTGGGAGAGGATGAATTGAATGAAACATTATACTTAATTATAGAATGCATTATTGTCTTCTGGACTGAAAGTCACCTCATGATTTTCTGTCTTATAATTTCATTTGCTTCCTGACAGCCATTGTTTTAATCATTTGTACTCCAGATATATCCTATCTAAGCTTCTGTGCATAGTTTTGTTTTGTAGCTCTTTGGTGTCCTGAAGGAGAACTCCAGCTACACTGAGATGTGTATTGGTTTGTGACATGTTTGGTAGTCTAGCAAAAATTAGAATAGGATTGTAATATCCCTCTACCCTAATACCCTCTACCTCCATCTCCCAACATTCTGTAAATGTGATGGAATGTAAAATAATGCAAGACGGGGTTGTAGGGGGTTTTTTGTTAGGGCCTTTTTTGGTAATTTGGGTGTACTCAGATGTGCTTCTTGCACCTGAGAAATGGAATTCTGCAGCTCATATTCAGGACTAGAAAGAAAATAATTTGAGCTTGTTACACCTTTTAGCACCAGCTCCTTATCTATTGATATTTAGTGTTGAACTGTCACCTCTGCTTTGTGAATTAAATTTACTTTCTTTCCATCTATGCTGGCTGAATGTGCGTTTCTTTGTTGAGATTTTTTTTTTTCCAATTTAGTTTTTAGGTTTCCCTTTATGTTTAGGCCAATTCTAATATTTTAAGGCAGTTTTTTGTTGTCTTGTTTAAATGTGTGTTTTATATCAGCTCAGAAGAGGGTAAGTATCACGCTATACTCCCAAAAGCATTTTTTTTGGTGTTAACTAATCTGTACAATATCACACCTGTGAAATAGATATTAGATCCATTTTACAGGTAGGAAGTCTCATAAGCCTCTAGATTTGTTACAGAGCTGCGTGTCATTAATTCTCTCTCTCTTTGCAGTTTCAGTTCCTAACTTGATGCACTCACAATCTTAAATAATTTTCTTTATTTAGACACTTCAACCATGTCCATCAAAAAGTATGGAAGAAATCCCTTTTTTTAACCTCCCATGTGGCAGCTGCAGATTTTATGTAGAATTTATTTTGTTTCAGACATGAGCCTAATGGCTATAACACTCACCAGGTGGTTTCATGAAAGCAGGGAAGGCCAGCACACCTGAATTAGCAAAGGGCATGGGCTCAGAGCTTTTATGTGCTCACTTACTGGAGCTCCTTTTGGACATTAAGAGAAGAAACAATATTACTAAACGTGTTGGGTAATCTCTCGTGACAGTGTGTCAGGAAAAAACCCCGCTGGAATCTGCCAGTAGATACGTATTTAGAATGTGAAAACAGCTTTCTGCATGCCTCACTGTAAGCACGTACCCAGTTCCATGAAATTTACAGTGTCTTCGCTGTGTGAATAGGTACACTCTTAAGCCATTTTACAAATCAGCATCCCAGTTATAAATTCTGTTAGGCTACGAATACTGAAATGTCTTCATAATGAAACATAATATGGCCAAGCAGCTTGTATACAGGGTCCTTATCTTTGCTGTATATTGGTTCTCATTTTGAAATTGTGGCAATTTGAGGCAATTTGTAGATTTATTTATTATTTAATTGGACATTCCCAAAGTAGAAGGTATTATTTCCTTTTGTTTGTGTGGTTAAAGACTCTGCTAAAAATGAACTTAGCCAGATAAACAGAGGTTTTCTGTTACTACTAAGAATCGATTTGATAATTTTGTCCACAATCATAACCTGCTTTTAAAATCATACATTATATTTTTTGTTGAAAACTAACCAATATAAATTCCCTATGAGGAAAGGGCGTTCAGCTGCACATCCCCTATGGGAGAGGCTTAGTTGCTTGACAGGTGAATCGGAGTCAATTCTAACATTATTTCCTAGTAACAGAGGAAGATGTTTCAATTATGGATTGTCTCAGAAAATATTTTCTGATGTGGATGGTTTTTGTTTGGTTGGTTTTGATTGGACTAGCAGTTATTTAGTAAGCAGCAGTGAACTATCGGTATTTATGAACCGTAATGTATGTTTGCCAGCTGAGATTAGCAGGCATTGCTTTCAAATGTAGATCTGTGTAAGAGTTTAGAAACAAAAAATCAACTGTTTATATAAAATAACTCTTATTGGAGGAGGGGCAGGAATAATAACAAGGACTCGTTTTGGTGTATCTGTTTTTAGTTTAATAATAATTTGTGGAAAAGGTTGAAAATCCATGGGTCTAAAGTACCAGCAGGAGCTTGTATTCAATTTATTTATTTATTTATGTATTTATTTATTTTGGTGGCAAGACATTTGTCACTTTTTTTTGATCTGTATTTAGATTTGGCAAAACACAGTTGTTTTTTTTGTTTGTTTGTTTTTTTTAATAAGGAAACTCTCACATACAGCCATCAAGTTAAAGGACTTACGAATGTTTAGGAACAAATGCACAGAGCAATTTAATTATCCTCTGCTGTATGTAGGCACACTCTTAAAGAATTTTGAGGCTTTTCTCATGAAGAAGCAGACTTTTTACTTTATATAAAAGTTGGGTATTAAAATGAGAACAGCTTTGTAGGTCTTGACTTGAAAGTAATTACATTTAAATGGTTGTAGTAGCAAAAGGCAACATTCTCCAATGATTTTAAGCTGCCTTTTAAAGTTGTATAGCTAGTTAAAAAGGCAGTAGGACCAATAAAAAGCTTTAAGATACATGGGAGTGGAATATTTATACAGATTTGGTATTTAAAGGTGAAGATCTCTACACTAGTTTCTAAATGGAGAGTAAAATATACTGTCTTTGAATTTTTCATAATTTTAAGGAAAAAACAGCAGGTATACGCTAAGAAACCAGAATCATATGAATCAAGGGAGAGATGGACAGCTTTTGGAAGCCCTTATTTTCAAAGTACCTGTTATAAAGCAGTATTTATCCTTCCCATTGAATTTTCCAGTTCCAGAATTAGAAACATGCTGTCATACCTAGCATTGAAAAAAAAATTAAATTATAGTAGTGGTATTAAATACATATTCAAGATCAACTACTTAGCAGACACTTCATTCATTGCAATCTTTGTTCTAACTGATAAATGCTTTACAATGTAAATGTTTGCATAATGTAGCAGTCAGTTGCAAATCTCCGATGTTTACCTCCAGGAGCTATAATACCTCACACTTTGCTTTGGCAAACAAAAGTAATTATGATAACAATCAACATATATAATACAGAATTCCAAATGTTTAGTTCTGTTGACAGTACATACAGTACAACAATATAGATGATTTCAGATGAATAAAAATTGATAATCTAAGTGCTTTAAATCTGTCGTGATTCTTGATATTTCAAATACGTATTCCCTCATAATTACTATAGCCTTTTCTTTTGAGGATTCTGTTTGTGTTCTCTTCAGAAAATGATATGGTAAATATTTGGTATTAAAGTACACAGCCATGCATTTTACTGTTTGTTAGAGTAAGTGGCAGCCTAACAGAAGGGGAAGACATTGTGCCAGATAATTCTGCAAGGCTGATCTAGAATCAGACTGAACTGCTGATGAGTGAGAACAGTTAATGAAAATTCTGTGTTTTCATATATGAATTTTTTCTTTACTTTTTTTTTTAATAAACCAAATTGTCTACGTTTGGCACTTAAAGAGCTCTGTAGAACTGTTACAGTAGATGACTGTGAACTGTCAAAAAGAAATAGGCAGAATCCTGGAAATTGAATCTAGTTATATCCTTTAAGATCCTTTTACGAATCTAACCATTTAAATATAGGGATTTGATTTGTAATTGCAAAATGTTTCTTATTCCAAAATGAGAAATATGCATGTACTGCTTAGAAGCGATTATCGTGTGATTTTCAAGTAAATCAGTCCTATTGGCATGGACTTTTTAATGTGTGTGTATATATATATAATTATTACACATATAATTTTTTTTTCATATTATATATATGAAAGAAGAAAACCTGGATTCTTAACAGGGCTTTTTTTAGTAAGATATTGTTCAAGATTTATGTCACCTGACAGTTTACTTTGACCCTGCCTGAAATAGGATCTTACTGGTGACATAAATATTGTAAGATGATGAAACTAGAACTGCAATGTGCCATCTTTCCCCAAATGTTTGAAAGCATTGTCAGCTTTTGAATTACTGTCATATTTTTTCAATTGTTTTTAGTACAAGTCAAATTTGACTTGCCTTAGTAATATAAAGAATCTCATTGTCTTCAGCAGGACTTGTCAAATGAATAAGAAACATTGTCTCTCTAAAATTTATTAAAAAAAAAAGTGAAAAATTATTTTAATTTGAAAGAGGTGAGAATCTGGCAACTACTGTAATGTTTTCAATACTGAATAATAAGAGCATGATAATTGAAACTTGGCATAGAAATGAGTAGCAAATTTTACTCTTCATCCTCTTTTTAAATTGGGAATTTGAATGTTAGATACTATAGAAGTTGACAACAAAACAAATTTAGGACTTGATATTCCAAAAAAGAATACTTAAGTAATACAGTTAACACATAATACATATTACTGCTTTTATATTCATATATTTAATATTTTGTATATTTTGTAGATACATAGTTCATAATTTGTAGGTATATATAAAATAATTTCTAGATTTTATAAATTTTGTTCAGTTATACTTAATAATTTGAAGGATGGTGGCAGATACTGCTACAATTGTTTGCTCTTAGTCTTTAAATCATTCTTATTTTCTACTGCAAGACTTCACTGCCTAAATATGGGGAAAGGATCCATACTGCTTTCTGATGCTAAGAGCAGATGATCAGAGGAAGGAGTGGACCAAACAGTAAGCCTAGTCAGAAACAGTCGTAAAACAAGGAGCGTGTGAGGGAGAAGAATGAGTGAAACAGTAGTGGCTAGGCAGGAGGGGGAACTGGAAATAAACATATATTTGATGAGGTTCTTTCCCAAGAGAGAAACCAGATTGGCCAGAGAGAAGCCTGAGATGAAATCACAATGAATGAAATGAATGTGTCCTGAGAGTAACTGGATCGCGACAAGAAGTCGAAGGTGGAAAGGAGGCTATGCTAGCTCAGCTTCAGGAGGGCTGGAGAGAAATCCTAGGTGCACCAGAAAATCTTTCCCACAAAGGCCAGCAACAGAACGATGTTTCCAGGGATCTGTGTGCATCACTTTCCTGTGACTACTCAGGTGAAATACATCTTTCATTCTTTTTGACTGCTGCCATGTTTTGATTTATTTTATTTGCATAATCATAGAGAAGTTGAGCTAGTCTGAAAGTTGCAATCCTGCTAACAACCTATGGAGGAGCTGATGTTCCAGTTGATAGGATTGTTGATGTTTATTTTTTTACCTTACAAAATACACCATTATTTTAGAGTTGTCTGTGTAAATGGGGATTTAATGGTTAAGCTTGTTGCTTGGAGAGCAGATTCTCTTCCTCTGTCTATCAGAGGGTTCTCTGTGATGGTGGGCTCGTATGTTTTTTCCTGAAAGCCTAGGGTCTGATCTGCGGAAGCAAAGCATAGCTGAAACAGTGATTTCAACACCTAAAGCAGAAATGTCAAATACTCAAAAAAAGAGGTTCTAGGTGCTTTGGACTCTCAAGAGTTAGTGGGTGTTTTTCCTCTTTCTGTGCCTCAGGGCTTCACCTAAAGGAAGTCTCTTTCTGACTTCTCTTTGTCCCCAGGGACACCACCACCTGCTGAAGGAACATAGTCAGCATGGCCTGTGATGTGGAGGAGTTGTTCTGTTAGGGGTAGCGGGTTGGGTATCTTTCAAAGTGAGTGAGACACTGGAAAGCAGGCAATGAATTCTGGTAGCCTGTGTACAGCTTGCAAGCCACAGGCTAGAGAAGCCTGCTCTATTAGAAGGTAAACTTAGAAAGTAAGAAATGGGGCTATATAATTGAAGTGTAAATATTTATTATTTTATCATTAAATGAACACTGGCCTTTAGTTCTGTGAACTAAAAGGAAGCAGTGGTCCTCTGAAGTGTAATACGTGGCAGTATTTAGTTACGTGTTACTTCCTAAGGCATACATGCAAGACAGTTGTGCTAAGGGAGTAGTGGCATTTCCTAACTAATGTTGTCATTCCTTAAATCAAGTATTTTATCTGACAACCTTGATCTTACTTTAATGGAAATGCTTATTGTAATTCTGCATACAAATTTGTGCTATAACAATTTTATGCACAGACTTCAGATCACAAAACCAAGGATCCTTCATGTTGTGAAGTAGCACTTGCTGAGATAACTGGCATGCTTTTGCAGAAAATGTACCCAGAAACAATCATATTTTCTGAAAGTACTCTGCCTCTTCATATGTATGTCTAACCCTTGCACTCTGAATCATTCTATGATTCATAATGCTATTATGTTTTCAAGTATGTTTATATTTTGATAGACATTACTAGTGTATGGTGGTCAAACTGTAAAAAGAAATATAGCAGTTGGTGGTAGATTTCAGTATCCTTCTGTGAGTCCAAAGAATATACAAAATCAAGATCCTGTTGTTTTAGGAAGCATTTAGGTTTTGTACCTTTTTGTTACAAAGTTACAAAAACCTTATGGTAAAAAAAAAAAAAAAAAAGTTGTTCTAACTTTTGACTTATTCATGTAAGAATCAAATTCTAAAGAACAGGAAAATGTAGTGTTGCTATCTGTTTTCCTCAAGACCTACCTAACCACAAAGCACGCATAAGTTGTGTATTGCACTTGAGAAAATAAATGTACATACAACATATGCCATCTCTCTAAGAGGCATGAAATACAAATATTTAAAACTCTACCTTGTTAGCACATTCCGTAGGTGTTGCTGGCACTGTAAACATTTTCTAATTTATTGTATCTAGTGTAAATGTCATCAGTTTAACAAACTTTTAGTTTGTTGTTATGAACAGTCTTATAAATACTGCTTCTCTGATCGTAGACTTTATTGTTGCACAGACCCTTAATTTAGTAAGCTCTTGATCAAGAAATGTTTTTTAAGTTGGAATAGGTACATAATGAATACTAGGAACTGGTAAACAATAGCAAGGAATTTTAAACAAGTGTTGAATGAGAACTTTAGAAATCGTTCTTGTCCTTGTAGCTACTTTTAAAGTTACTTTATTGAGTTTTCTGAGACAAAGACATTAACTCCATTGTGAAACTGAACCTGAAAGCCAAAGTACTGTTTTTTCTTTTCTGTACATTGGTTGCATTTTGAACATAGAATCAACCTAATTATTATATAAACAGACCTTCTACAGGATCACATATCATAAACCTTTTCAAAATTCTGTGTCTATAGATAATAGCATAGACAAAATATACACCAATCTAAATTTTAGCAAATGCATTTTGAATGACCTGTAGAAAGTACCAGTCTATTTTACAATGTATATGCCAGGGTCTTAAACTCACCGCTGGGCCAAGCTAAAAAGGTAATGTCTGATTGTGATATTACTGCAAGACAAATGGTAGCATGCTACTCTGCTTGAAAACATAATGGCTTTATACTATAACCTTTAACCCTGAAATGATGCTTGAGTGGACCTTAACTCCTCAGTGAACATGCCTGAGTAAATAAAACTGTGGTTTCACATAACAGAGAGATACATTTTTTAGATCCTTTGCTGATTATATTGTGTGAAGGTCAATCTTCTGCCCCATTTCTGAAAGTCAGGTCAGAATAGAGATTTTAGGGTCACTTCTTCAAGTATCTAAGCCATTACAATGCACTAATAGGCCCTGATAGCTCATTTTATAAGTTCTTAGCATTAAGCTGGACATCGTTTGGACTCATTTCAAATCCTGCATGTACCCTGCAGGGTTAATTAACATCTTTTTAAATGGATGGTTTTTTAGTTATTTTGAATGGAAGTGCTTTGGTGTAGTTTGCCACTATTTATTATCATTTACCATGTGTAAAGACATAGAAAATTTATATTCACTTAAGATTTGTACATTTTTTTGAAATGGAAGTGTTGAATTTATTTTTTTCTGCTTTAAACACATCAAGAGCATAGCATCAAACATGCAGTGGTGGACATAATTGAATACCAGTACAAAGTGGTTTGGAGTGGGAAATTTTAGTTATCCATTCCAACTATGTTTTGCACAGTGGAATTTCAGATTATTGTATCCTGCTCTGTGTAAAATGCCTTTCTGTGTTACTTGTATCACTGCTATGAATCTTGTTTAAAGGATGCTGAGATCAATTAATTAACAATTTAATTAGAATGATAAAGCAAACGTAATTAGGCAGCACATTTCAGTCTCCACTGGGGTAAACAAAAGCATAGCAAAAAGGGCATAATGATTTCAAACTGAAATAACTGTTTTTTTGAGAACATTTGAGCACAGCAGATTTGAAAATAGCATAGAATGTATAAGACTAAGACAGGAAAAACACCAAATATCACTGCAAATGAGAAGTATGTTGATGTCAAATACAGAGATCAACAAGCCCCCCAATATTGGATACTTTTGAGAAATATGTAGTTTTAATATATGGAAGTACACTAAAACAAGTAGTATGTTTTCAAGGAAGAGAAATGGTATTAACATTTGAAATTATAAAACTAATCTTGGCTTCAAGAGCATGCTTCAAATTTAGCGTGTATTTGTTTCAGAAAATATCTTCTGTAGCAGATCTTCAAGAGTGGTTAGCAATTGTTTGGAAACAGTCCTGACATCACTTCTCCCAACCTTGTGTCTGGTCGAATGTAAAACCTTAATTGTACTGCTAGCAGTAGCTCTCTGATATGTAGGGATTCAGGATGCAGATGGAATTTGTACTGCTCATCAGCAGGTAAGTTAATTATTCCATGCATCTGGAATGTTCTGTCACAGTATGGTTCCTTTTAGATCTTGTGAGAAAGTAAGTATTTAGAAAGGGAATTGGTATATGTATGCTCTGTGCTGTGAATTCATAGAGCTATGGCATCATCAGATTGACCACTGTGAGGACTTACTGTTTTGCGGTTTACATGGCAGAGTAATGCTGGAGGTGAATTGTTATGCCTGATGTGTCATATTTATGATCTGTTCTCACTATTTCATGTAGACCATTAATCACTTTCATCCTTTGTTCCACCATTTCTTACACCTGCAATCATTTGTCACACTGGTTTTGCTGCACTTCTATCTGCTTTGCTATTCTGCTTTCATTCCTTTGGTCTAGAAGGAATCCTGATTTACCTCACACTCAAGAAAATTTCTTAGCTGAGAGCCATGTTGAGAGACAGTGCACTATAGTCATCTAGAAAACACATACTCACTGTTATACATATGTATGGAGACTTAGTTCCAGAATAGTGCTCTCTATGTGTAGATAAATCCAAAGATTCAACACTGCAGCAGTGAATGACTGCAGTAGGCTCCATATCAAACTTTTGAACATCCAGAAATTATTGGTAATTTCACAGATTCTTATCATTGTGTGATTTCCTTCATAAATATAGTTGACATATAGAATTCACCAGTAAAGGATTTTTTCCTAAATGTCACACCCCAAATCTAGCTGTATTCATTTTGATTAACATGCCATCCATGAGCTTTAAAAAAAAAAAAGAAACCCAAAAACACAACATAAGTTTATCCATAAAGCTGCAAGTACATATTTAGAGTAAGAGGGGGTTTTTTTAAGGAATGTGGCTTAATGCAGGTGAGGGCTATATATGTGAAACTGGAGTCTGTGCTTTGTCTTGGCATGGTTTTAAAATTTATGAGCTAAGCGCAATCTAAAACAAAATAGGAAAGCAACCTCCAGAACATATTAGTGCTTCTCAGTTAACTTCAGCTCTGAGGTAACTGACTTCTGATCTGCTGAGAAACAGCAAGTTAAGGTGCCTGTAAATGGTAAGCTAGACACTTACTGGTATTGCTCCACCATATGCTATGCGGATCTAGCTGCTTGCTGCTGCTTAAAGGAAGTAGTCCTGTTATCTCTTGTGTCGCTACCAATGCTTTGTCATCTACTCCCATTGCTGTGCCTTATTTGGCTCTAAATATTTTGATACCAGTTGGTCAGTTGGATCAGTTGGTTAATCTAATGGAAAAACTAGCCCACCTTGAGAATAATTGTTGTGTTTGGTCTGTTTGTTTTTTCAGATTAACAAACTTAGCTCACACTCCATATATCCTCATTATCACAAGATCTGACACAAAGAAGGTCTCTGTTTATGTCCAGAATAGGGAGGAACTGCTTCTTTCAGTTGTTGAACTGGTTAGACTGAAGTAGGTGTAGTCTGAAAGCACATCTATACTAGGTGTTTGTTCTGAAACAGAGTTTTCTGGTTTACTTTAGGCTGGATACTACCTCAGTTAACAAGATGAAAACATTACCCAACTTCTTATCTCATTAAAAGCAAGCCATTAGATCTCTTCTAGCTTTGGGGTCTAACAGTGTGTAAAAGGGCACTAAAACATATTTTTATTTGTCATTATGAGAGGCAAATGCAGCTATGAGTAAATAAAGGCAGCAAAATTGTGTGGTAAGAGTAAAATTATATTTTTATATGGTCACTTTGCAGAGTAAGACTGCAGTTTAATTTCTTCCAAGTCAAGAAAATTAATAGGTCAAGAGAGGAACAGCTAACTTCCTGAAAAGACTGAGATCAGAGCATGTAGGCCTCTACAAAAGTCTTTTATTGTTCTCTGTACTCCCCATCTTAATATTCAAAGAACAAGAGCTAAGAAAATATTATGTACGCATGTTCAGTATTTTTCAAAATGAGAATCTTGGCTGTTGCAGTTTTAGGGCACAATGGACACTGATTGCCTAAAAAATTATTTTAATAATTCAGCCTTTTAGCTTGAGGTTTAGGGCAAAGTGTTTTGAAACCATTACGTTCCTTTTCATGTGTTGTATAACCTAAAATGGATAAACTAATTTATGCTTTTGGGGGATGTAGATTAAGGTATACTTTGTGTCTGGGATGAGGTATGGGACAATAAGTTTAAATCTCTAATTATTTGAAATTATTATACTTACAAATCCCTGAAAATGTGTCTTTAAAATAATGAAAAAAGAATTCTGGCCATTGCTACTCTATCAAATGCCTCATAGACACCTTCAAAAAAACCACCCTCTTTACATGTAAACTCTGTCTTTTAGCATGACCGTGCAATGAACATTCAACAAAGAGCTGTTTATAACTGATTAAACATTTGTAGTCTTTCCCTCATGCTTTCCCCTCCCCCAGAATCATAGTTTCGAAAAATGCGGAGTTGTGGACTCTTGACATTTCTGTATATTTTTCTCTATCATTTTCATACTCGTGTTTATTAATTTCCATTCCCTGCTCTTCTCAGACTTCCGTCATCTTTCCCCCCACCTCTGAACAGCAGAGAGGAAGACCTGAGGCGCATTGCACTGGTGATTACTTTCGTGTTAGGAAGTCTTCTCATTATACCAAAGGCTCAATGTTTGCAGTGCTGTAGGTAATCATTAGCCTGTATGTTTCAATTTCTAGAATTCATTGTGGTGAGATTAACTTTAATTCTTCCCACTTCTTCTCCCCCCACCCACCCAAATAGGGCTTGGAGGGTCTCCACTTCTCTCAGGTGTGTAAGCCCTGGCATTGTTCTCTTTGTTGACTCCGAACAAAGGTGTTACAGAATTGCAAACTTGTGAGTCATGTACTAATGTTTGTTTGCTGGGTTTCAGAAGAAGCTGTTTATTTTAGTAGGCAATTTTCATGTGTGAGGAGGTGAAATGTTGAGAAGGCAGCCCCTCATCAGTGGACAAACAATTCCTAAGAATTTAGCTAATGGCCCCCCTTCAGTGCGGAGAATAGATGGCAGCAATTGTACTTCCAGACTAAACCAAGAACTACTTGTTTGGCTGCTAGGTGTTAATGCAAATTTGTTCTTCAGCTCATTCAACCCTAGGGCTCCCATCCTTTGATTTAATTAAATGTAATTGGTTACATTGCTCCTCCCAGGCCCCTGAGGTGTTTTTGTTTATTGCTCACTCTTCGCAATAATGCTTCAATTCAAGGCACAAAATGCTCGATAAATAAGAGCTCTTTATCCTGTATTGGATTTGCAGGGAGATTATTCCCCTCAAATAGTTTGGTTTTACTGTTAAAAGTGATGACTAGCGAAATAAACTCATTGGGTGGCAAACCTAGCATATCCAGAAGTAAAGAAATAAGAAGGGTAAATTAGGTGAGATTAGAACAAGAAATGAAGCTGTAACATTAAGTTAGTAAGGGATTGCAAGTGGTGTCATAAAAGCCATTGATACTTTTAAATGATGCTTCAATTAATAGGAGTGCTATTGGTGCACTAATATATTGAGGGCTACTTTTTCAAAGTTTATGATTAAATCGCTTGTGTACTTTTATTAATGTAAGGTAATGTTTTAAATAAATGCATCAGGTAGCAAAAATTGAGCTTAGGAAAATATTTAGCAAGTTCTTCTAACTGACAATAATATCATATTTTGTCTGGATAATTATATGATTCAATTTTTAAATTTAAATTGCAATATTTAAATGCTTTCTAAAAGGGGAGGGTTTATAACGTTAGCTGTAAATAGAATCTGTATGTAAGTGCATGTGCAGTGTATTTCATCCTTTAGCGATGACAAATAGCTTTTCAATTTAAATTGTGAAAGTCCCTCTGCTACTGTCGTAAAGATAACTTTGAAAATTTTACCTTTTTCAGCATCTTCACTTTCAGCATTTAAGCACTCTTGCATCCAAGTGGTCTTTTTTCCTTCCCACAGTGCTCAGCGAAAAGGCATCTTATCATCCATAGTGCTTCTGTCTTTACTCAGGCTTTGCTTTCTCTCTTGAGAAGAGATGTATGGGACATGGCTCTGTAAGTATCACAGGGTCAGTCAGGGTAGCTGGTGGAAAAGAAGGAAACTCTGTAATAGTTTGAGTTTGATTTCACAAACATTTAAAGCCCATCTACAATGGTTCTCCTGCTGAAGGTGAAGACTGCCCTTCCTATCCTATCCTTCCCCCCAGACTCTCATTTCCGTTCTGCTCTGTCACCAGGCTCAGGCAGTAAAAGAACATGAACAGCAAGTGAAGAGGCAGGACTAAAAGTTTAGATCAAGGGAGGTGGCAGAACTGAACGCTTTGGGCAGCACTGCTGATGTAGGCTCACGTCCTCCTTTCCTGGCTGCACGTTTCATGCTCTCCCTCATGTCTCATTCTGTGATGAGGCCACTCAGGGAGCTCTTACTGGAGAGCCAGTGCAAGCTGGAGGGTGGACCTGCCCCCACAATGTGATGAGTGGAGTTGTTCCTTCTGGTGGCACCGGGCATTTCAGCAACACTCATAAGGAGTTGTCCTTTTGTCCTTTTTTTAATGGTACATTAGATTTCCCATGTGCAAAGTTATTTTTATTCTGGTGCATGGTATGTGTTGATATGGCTAAACCATAAGCCTACGCTTGGAACTTCCATGGAGGCAAAATGGAGAGTAGATTGTTAACAGCTGCTAAAACAAATTTCCCTCAGCATCCTGTCACTAGCAGGGTTGCAATAGGTGAGAGTCGGGTGAATTCATGTCAACGTCAGTGTGAAACAATGAATGCGAGCAGATTTGAAGGATGATTCTGCTATTGAAGGCCTGGGAAAATGAATGCTAAATATTTAGCAAACTAACCAAAAGCTAACCAAAACCACAGCATCTCAGTTATTAATGTTATCATCTGGCTGATTGCAAAATAATACTTTGTTTTGGAAAAGTTGTCCCAAGTCATGGCAAACAGCTGCTGCTGTTACAGGAATTGTAAGGCTGCCACAAATCTAATGCTTTTCTGAAACCACTGGAAAAAAACAGAGATGCTGAGTCACAAATGTATTCTAGCCATAGTAAGATGATAGTACTCACCTTTCTGACAGTATCAGCCCCAGACTTAACTCTAAATGGACACTCATTTAAAAAAAAAAAAATTCAGCTGTCAAACATTTATGAAATCCTGTGAAACAAAATAACCTATTTCACTGCTTTGTTATGCGAGTCTATTTTTTGTGGGTATTTTACTTGGATTTGAAAATACTTACATAATTTCTTTTTATTTAAAGATCACCAGAAGGTCATTTTAAAAGATGTTGTTTCTCATTGTCCACATAGTTTATATCCACTTAAGTAGAAAAATAAGTTTCATAGTCAAAAGGCTCTATTTAAAGTTATCACAATGTAATAAGATGCCTCTTGCATATTATGTAAGACCTGCTTTCACTAGGTGAAGTGTATTTATATTAATAAAATAATATAGAAAAAAAATCATTATGTGAATAGAAGGTCCTATTCAGAAAAGGTCTTCAAATTTCTATGTAGGGTCAAAACACTTTCAGAACTATGAAATGGAACATAAGTAATATTCCTATTCCTGAGCTGTTATAGACAGAAATAAAATTCTTAGAAATATAACTCTACTTATAACCCACAGCCAAATAATGGCATTCATTCAGCAAAGAAAAAGAATGAATTTCTATTCAAGTCATGGTTAATCTGAACAGCACCCTAAAGCCTGGTACTAGAGCACTGTAAAATGGCATGAACCTACCAAAAAGAAAAATTGATAGTTTTTTATTTTCTCGTCAGAATTTCTAGTAAGTAGTCTTCACTAAAAAGAAAACATTCTTTATCATATCAGTCAAAATCATACATAAAATTTATGCTATTTATTGCTTTATTGTCCGTCTCTCATACAAAACAAATAGAACATTTAACATGAATTGTTGTAACTTCAGAATATTAGGGTTTATTTTGAAAATTCAACTCAGAAACATTGATGTGGATCCTCAGTGAATAGTTCACATTATCATCAAATTGAAAGAAGATTCTCATAGATCATCATGAATTAAAGTTTTGGGTTCAATGCTTTTCACTGGAGTCCAGTTATACGTGCAAATAAGTAAAGCATATGAAGACCGCATCAAGAAGCATGATTACTGCTGCTTTTTAGACATGGCATGTATGTTGTTCTCACTTTGCAAGTTAAGTTTTAACAGCTTTATTAAAAACCTCTACTGCTGTGGGAGTGTACTGGATTCAGGGCGGCTTACCCACTCACCATCCTCCTTTTGGGGTTGTACCTCCTCTGACCTTCTTCCAAGCAGATGTCTCCAACACCATCTTCCACGTCTCCTCCATTTGTCCTCCTCCGGTGGCTACTACTCTTTCTTAAAAGATGTCTGAGCAGAAGTGCTGTGCTCCTTTGACTGGTTGAATTTTTTGGGGGGATGGGCTGCTCCCACTGGTTTCAGAGGCAGTTCTGCCTGGCACAGGATGCTTCATGACCTTGTCCCACGCAGTTCTTTCCTAGCATCCCAATTACCTGACCCTGCCCTTTATGCCCAGTACGTCGCACTACTCCACTACAGTATGCACAGTGGGTTTTACAACACTTCCAGGGAAAGGGATTCTGGAGGGTGTTATCTAGCTGGGGGAGAGGTGAAAGCGGAAGTTAAGATCACTGTGTGTCATCTACCTATTTTTGTGGTAGTTGTATCACATGATGTGTTACAAAACTGGCACAGTGAAAATAGTTTGAAAAACATCTATTACTGGGACAAGTGCTCATGTAATTGCCATGTTTTTGGTTTTTTATGTATTTGTACATTTTACAGAAAAGCTGCATGTACAATAGATTGTGTTGATCTATTCATATAAATCATTATGAGGCTGATGTTGAATTTTTACCTTAGCAAGTTGGATTAATTTTTCACGTCTGAAGAGACAAATGCATATCTAGTTAGAAGAACACAGGACTATGTCATAGACAGTATTGTAGTCAGTAGTAAGTTAGAAAGTACATGCAATTTTTTTAAATCTTATTGTGAAAATTTTTCCTAGGCTGAGAGTGCCATACAACAAATATGTTAACTGACAAACATATACAAATGTTACTTTGATATGTAGAAGCTATGGTGAAGTTTGTGTCCCATTTGTGGTAGGCTGTTGATTTATCAGTCAGAACATACGGATTAATATCACATTGTGGCCCACATCAGAAATACAACTAGCATGAACTCACTTACAGATGAAGAATGGCAGGGGGTGTTGGAACACAGTTAAGTCTGTGCTGGAATATTAATTGCAGATTTCCTGAGTTGCAAGTATTTTGCTGTGGGCTTTGTTTTTTAGCTATAACATCACATTAGTGGGAATTCACATACTGTGGTGATGAGCACAGTGTAATATAAGGATTAGATAGGAGCTGAAATAGAGCCAACTGCTGGGCTCTGTTGATACAAGTCTGCCAGCGATTGCTGTTCCTATACTACTCAGTTGTAGGCCTGGATTTTCAATAGCGGTGCCAAGCAATTTGAGTTTTGTACATCAGTGGGGAAGCAAGTTTGTTGAAATCTTCATACAAGTCACAGATTTCCCACCCCATCTTCTTGTCTTCTGGAGAAACTTGGCTTTCATCTTGTTTTCTTCTTACGGGCTTGAAGATATGGCCCGCTATTTTACTAGCATCATCTTTTGTGAATATTTCCCTGATTCCCTCCCAGCAAAGAAAGGAAGGGTTGTTTTATTGTCTTTACTCTCTTAGGTCCTGCCTTTGGAGGTGGTACTCAGAATTCCTATTCTAGTATCTTTAATGAGGCATATTAAATTGCTATGAGTGATGTTGTTGCCAACAGGAAGATGATGTTTCTTGCTCTGCTAACAGAGTCTGTTAGACACTACTGCCTGATGCTTCAGATTGGGTTGCAGTTGCATATCTACTACATCCTTTGCTTCGCCAGGGGTATTCTGAATACATGTATGCTTATGGACCATCTTGGTTCATTACAAAAGCTCTGTTTGTCCAGGCAAGAGTCTGTTTTATCAAATGAGAGTATTTATTGTGTAAAGGCAGAGGGAATTTCTCTTGTAATCTTTAGAATGGGACGTAATACTTGTTGAATTCTTGTATGACAATAGACCCTAGATTACCACGTTTGATGGCAAATGCCAGCCTGATCTTCACTGTTCTTACGTGGTTTTTCTCATTGTTTTACCATGTGCAGAGTTTAACCTATTGGGACTTGAAAATAGACAGGCTGTACAAGTATATGATTCAAAGAGTTAACTTACTCTTGATGTGACAAATCAAAAACTATCTCTTTGGTGCTGATAAATCATATTCTTCATAATTGTAATATTTTTATGAAACAGTGAAGTTGGTAGAGAAACACTAAGTATCTGGAACAAGAAAGAAATCAATAACGAATATTTTTTTTTTTTTCTCCTTAATCCTGTTAGGCCTGCCAGTTTTGTATAATTTAATTTATTCTGTTAAGTCTCTCTGTTTACTTTATATAAAACTAAACTCAATGCAGTGTCACTGCTGCTTTCACACCTTTCCTTCTCAGCAGTCCCTTCAGCATCTTAAGTCTATGGTAAAAATTTTTAAAGTATTAATTATATTCTTTAGATCGAAAGAGCTGGAATGTTCTGTATGTTGGTGTTATTGCCATTGCTATGTTGTGATATCAACATTGCTTTTAATAAATTCTTCGTAAATGTAAACATCATTAAGTCTTTTGAACAACTAAACATCGACTCATGAATTTACATAAACACTGCTAATGAACACTTATTTATTATTTTGCATCTCTGCAATTTAGTAACAGATTTTCAAGACAATAGTCAATTTTGTAATCTTAATTTTATAAAACCGCTAGTATTTTTGTCTCCTTCAACCATTTAGTATGTAAATTAGGTATTCTCAAGCTTAATGTTATTCATTTTTTATAAAACAAATACATCATTAATCTGATTAAGTTCTTGGATGAGAGTGCTGTCCTCAGATCATTGTAGATCGTTTATTGTTGGGCATACATCCAAAAAAATAGATTCAAGCATGGCACTTACAGTCTAGGTTTAGCAGAACTGTTGAAACCCTTAAATAGCATTTCTAGAAGAATGGAAAAGCAGTGCTTACTTGTAATGGCACCCATTATGCAAAACTTAGCAACACTTCTTATCCTTAACTGCAGCTCACTGATAATAATTCAGAGCTTAGAAATGATGTTGTTCTTTGATGCATTTTAAGAGCATAATAAAGTAAGCTTAGCGTATCCTAAATCCTGTCGCTATTGAAGTGTGTTGGTGACCACAAGACACATTCTGCCAACAGCACTGACTACCATATGGCTGCAGACCCCTTTTTTCTGAACCCTGAAGTTGTCTGTGGCTTTCATGTTAGCAGATGACTTCAGGTCATCTTGAACACCCACAAGAAACAGTTAACAAGAATACAAATTTTCTGTGTGTCCTTCTGAAAATGTGTTGGAAAAAATCCGACAACTTTTCGCTTTTTCACTTTCAGTGAATTCATGACTACTTGGCATTTTCTAATCAGTGCTGTTAGAACTACATTGTTCAATGTCTGATCAGATTTTAATGGTTTTAAAAATTGATAGATCGTTGGGTTCTTCTGTTTCCCTAATGGAAAGTCTATTAAAAAGAAGCCCCATTTATGTGTGCTCTAATACCTTTGGTAGAGGCAGGAAATTCTGATTGCATCCAGCAGTAGTTGTGCAACTTCATGGGATTCCAAGAGCTGCTTTAAAGAGAATAAATGTAGAAAATAATAATTGGTGATGATGTTACACAAGAAAAAATACACTTTTAAAAGTTTTTAGGTGAATTTGTTTCAACAGAATAACAGTCATAATGTCTTTATGAGTAGAACAAGTGAATGCAACTCTGAAAACAGAATGGTTTGGTGGATAAAAAGGAACAATTTATCAGTTGCTCTTCTATTTCTGCACTGAGAACAAAACCTTCCATCTTCTGCAAAAGATATATAGCAAAACTAAGTTTATATAGACTTGGAACAAAAGTAATTTTTATCATTAAATGAAGATTTAATATTTAAATTTTTATGTGAGGGACACAGGAGACTTCAGGTTTTAATTGGAAGGTAAGTTCCATTTTTTTTTTTTTTTTTAAACATTCAGACAATTACATCAGCAGTACTTACATCATACAGGAAAAATTGTAATAATCTTACGAGGTGCAGGCCTAAGGATCATACACATTTCCTAAAATGTGACAGCAATCATTTGTAAATTTTGTGTTTGAGTAAAATCAGAGTCATTCAAAATGCCAACAAATATAGCCCAGGTCTGGGAATAATAATGCTCTTGGAAAATAGTACCTATATTATTAGAGTAGCTAGATATTCTTTAAAAATAAAAGAATTAAATGTGCTTTCTGTAACCCCTATACATTATCTTTGTTTATTAAAAATACTAAAATCTCATTTTTAGTTCTCTGTAATGAGCAGATTGATTAATGAAGCCACTTGCAAATTTTTATAGCTAAAATGTCTTCCAAATGGTTAATCTTCTAAGAATGAGTTCAGGGGACAGTTAATATTTCAATTTGCCGCATTTTGTCTTTGAGACTATTTTAAAACTAGGACTAGAGCTTATAATATTTTAAGCACTATTATGATATTAAATATTTCTCACTGATGTAGGTGCAGTACTGCACATAATTCAATGTCACAGTGTCACTGTAGATTAAAAGGATGTTCTGGCCCAGGGTGAGTGCTTTATTCTCAGACTGAAATATTTATGATTTTAAACATATCAAATACATTTTTTCCATTGTCGTCTTGGAAAAAATGTCAGTTCAGCTTGTATGTATGCAATATATGTATTGCATTTTAAGACAGAAGTAGATGTCTTTTAGATGGGGGAACCAAAAAGATGTGAATAAAAGAATATGAAGTAATAAAAATATTAATGACACAAGTAGTTCTTAGATCTCTAGTAAAGCCTACAGATTTTTGCCTGCAGATCTCAGTTTTGTGACTGAAAGTATTTTTTAGTGTCTAAAAAAAAAAAAGCTTTTAGCCTGTGGGACAATCACAGCTTCTACAGTTTGCTGTTGTACCATGTCCACTTCTGTATGAACCATCTTTCACTGGTACAGTCACTGGCTGAAGCAGGTTTCTTGTGCTCCCACCCAGTCAAAGGAAGCCTCAAGGCTTGTCCCACCAGTACCTGTTGAAGCAGCAGCAAATGAAGTTCCTTTCCCCCAGCAGAAGGGGTGAGAGCTGTAAGGTTACATCTGCTACATACATGTCCTTCTTGGGTTGTTCTGCAGGTTTCATACCTTTGGTAAGTAGAGTCTTCTGAGAAACATGAACTCATTTAGGCTTTTCAAGTGTGCCACTTCAGATCGTGTTTATTTTTAGTCAGCTATCACTTAGTGATTGTGCTTAAAGCATCACTTTAAAGCGATAATGCCTGCACTTTGATCTGAAGATGAATTTTAACAGTATGGCTGACTACCACCAAAAGATTTGAGCCCACTTCCTTCCTTTTCTCATTTCTGATGCTTTCTTGGCCCCTAATTAACAAGTTTAGAGCTTGTTTCCTTGAATATGTTATTGCAGGATTAAAAACAAAATAATAATTTTTCAATAACTTTTTCTGTGGATATTACTGTTCCATAGAAAATTGAGTTTGGAGTTAAGTTAATCTGCAATACAAATGCTTAGCAGTAGGCTAGTCTGTCTATGCAGAGAAATAGTATGAAATAGCTACGAATATTCTAGGCAAATTCCTTGGTTGACACACTCTCAGAGAGCAATATGCAAAAAGCTGAAATGAAATAAAGCAAGATCCTTCCTTCCCAATCTCTCATGTATCTTTGGAAAACAGGCTAAGTGAATATCTTACTTGCTTTGTCATCTCTGCTGACCTATTGGACTGTACTAAGACTTTATTTTTTCTTTCCTGTCTTGCAATATGGTGAATGTGAGCTGCTTTGTGTAATGCTTTGTGAATATTTTACCTTGAGTCACTTGTTTAAAATGTTATTTTTATTAATAGGTTGGCTTTGTTTATATGGGAGTTAATGATCAAGAAATGAAAGAGTTACTTGAGGTAAACTACCAAAGTAAGCACTCTAGGGACAGTGTTGGAGCTGTTGTGTATGAAGATTTGATCTCTAAGTTTTACTTGAATTGCAAAAATTAACATGCAGGACTGTAAAGTTCTAGGACAGATCTTGTCAAGTGAAAGTGATGTTTCTTTTTTGTAAGGAAGAGCATTGCCTTCTTTACCTCTAACAACTGTCTCTTGAAGATCTGTTGAGCAGCTCTTGGCTTAGCAGCAGTTCTTTCTGCTTGTTAATGACTTGCAATGCGAGATATTTTACAAGCCGTGTTGTTGTATTGTGGGTTTTTTTCCCTCTTAATGACTAGATCCAGTATTATTTGCAAGTCTCTGTTAGAAGAAAACAGGAAATCCTCTCCAAAACTTCTGGTGAAACTAAACCTTTTGACATTTATTAGGGCTCCAAATGTTCCCCAGAACTGTCAGATCTATTAAACTCTAGATTGGAAGATTGTATGAGTTATATGGATGCATACTGTAACTCTTCTAAGTTTGAACTTATGTAAAATTGGCACAACATTAATCATTAAAACCTAAGGGACACTTCAAAGTGCACAGGTTTGATACTACAATATATTGGTTTTCAATACTTTTTTATAAACTGAATGTGAGGAAAAAAAAATCCTTAAAATGATAGCAAATGTATAAGCATGTAGATGTGGTCTCTTTCTGATTATGTAAATCAGCAGTATTGACGAAGAACAATTTAACATTGTCCTGGAGCAAGGTTCTTAGTTTGGGAATTTAATTGTAAATTTTGCATTGAACTGTTCTTTGTTATTCTTTAACAATTCTGTACATCTCTTGATTTGTAGTTTAACGGGTTTAGTCGCCACACTTGAAAGACATCACCTTCGCACTGAGGTCAGCTAAGAATAAAAGGTTGCTCATGCAGAGCAGGCTGGCTATGACAGTGAACAATGAAACTTGCTAGTTTGCCATTCAGTTTAGTTCCTGGAGTCTGTATTTGCTTTCCAGTAATGTTGTCTTAGATACATAGAATGAATTTGCCATAAAAAAAATTTATCATGGCTAATCTCCAACATAGCCTCACAGATTATGCAAATGACAGCAAAATTATTACTTTGTGAATTTTATATTACGCAGTAAAATGACAGACGCAAGTTTAAAAGAAAAAAAACAGTGTTTAAGCCAACGTAAGATAATATGTTTGTTGAATGCCCAGTAAGCAGGCATATAGCATGGACCGCAGAATGATACTCAGTTGTTTCTCATGGGTCAGAAAGAGTTTTGTGTTTGAAAAGCTACATACTTTTTAATATAATTCTATAAAACTGTAAAGGAAACACATGTTTGATTCTGGTATTATAATTCTAACAGTCTCATCAGTGTTATGCACTGTGACCCACTTCTACCTTCTTATAATAAAACTTGGTTTCTGTGTAACTGTATGTTAGAAATCTAATTAAAGAAACCAGTTTCTAGGGCATATCTTGTCTAGTAACTTACTTTTACGGACAGAGTGTACCCATTCTGAGGTTTCATTGCACATCAAAACTGCACCTACCAGTAGCTACTACTTGGAAAATTATATTTGGTAATTTATTTTTGCTATGTCTGAAAACTTTTTTTTTTTTCTTTATCATAGCAGTGACTTCCTGCCCCGTACTAAATAAAAGCCTATTGTAATCCTAGAATGTGAATAGCTTGAGGTTCAGCATTCTTTCCTCTTCTGTGTCAGGTTCTCTATCCCCACCACTGTAGAGGATTTTGTTTTATAAGAGGTAATGAATGGTGAATTGTTGATCTTCTGAAATGCCCCGTTGGATCTTTCTGTTCAGAGCTCCTCCTCACTCGAACTGAAGTCCAATGCTTAGCATTTTGTTAAATTTAAGGACTGTATTTTTGTAAGGTTGGACAATATCTGCTACACTTCGGGGTGAATTTGCATGAAGAGTGTTTTGATGGAGACGCAAAAATCTTACCTTTCTTTCTACATATCTCTTACTTACATCTTTTAGGTATCTTACCTATATATTTATATATATATGTACATTAGTGTGAATTGAACATCATACCTGTGTTTAAAAATACATTATTTCAGTCCCTTCCTAAAGATTTTCAGTTATTACTGATGAATATGTGATTTAGGTATCCCAAAAAATAGTTTTTCTATATTGCTTTACAAGAATGGCTGCACAAAATTTAAGCAATTTTAATATGAAAAATTGCATCATCTTTGGAAAAATTTAAACTGGTTTTCAGTGGGAAAATCTAGTTGAATGCTTACAATAATTTTAAATTGGTCAGAATAGCAAACCTGCTGAAGCAGATGTAGTTTTGACATTTATTTTCACAAATTGTTTTCCCATTTGTCAACCTGTTACACTGCAAGATCTTCCCTGGGTCAAGTGTCAACGCTGCTGAGCCTGTCCTTGTTCATAACAACTGAAGACAGCTCTATTACTCTGGGACAATGAAGCACATAGTTTTCAGGATAAAACTTGCACAAGCTTGAAATGAAGCATTTGTGCTGCATGGTTCTTTAACAATGGAAGAAGCTAATTTTAAGAGAAATGATTTTTCAGTGTATAGTGGCGTCAGCTTTGCAATCACCTATCAGCAGTGACTAAGGATAAGAAATCACATGCCCATGAAAGACACAAGATGGAGAACGGGGGAAAAAAAAAACCAACAAAAACCAAAAACCGAAGTAAGAAAACAGCAGTATGACTTAAACTGGAAGATGGAAAGAAAACTTTAAAACTAGATTTAGGTGCTACAGTGTATAAGTATAAGTAGGGAGATATGCTACTTCATTGTATGCTAAACCTCCTGTAAGTCTAGACTGCAGCTGATTCAGATGGTTCATTTTCCACCTTCAGCTGTTTTATGGCTTCACTCTAATCTTGGTGTCAAATATAGTAACTACGAGACTGCACAGTTAGTGCAAGATGATCTGGCTAATCTGATCTTTGTTTTGGTAGGGTTAGTTTTCAGCTGGATCAGCTCCCTAATCCAACTTGCTGTGCAGTTGCATGGGAAATGTTGAAGTATGCCACAAGAGGGAAAGAACAGGACTGCCCCATTTTAAGAGCAGGCCATGGTTATCTCAAATGAAGTACAAATAAAGCTTTAATACTCCATCCTTAGTTTTGGAAAATTCAGTACATAACAGATAATTTGGACCTGATATTTTTGAATGGGATGCAGTTTGTGCTATTACTTGTTCTTCACACGTGTGTTTACTTCTTTAATTACAAATCTTTTATTAAAGTTTTGCTGTTTTGTTTTTTTTTTAAAAGCAGATGAACCCAAACTCAATATTTAGAGTTTTTTTAACATACTTTATCTCTGCACAAAATTCTCTGATGTACTTTTATCAGTGAGATACAAATTATTTGATTGCAGCAGTGTACTGCATGCTTATGTATTTTATTTGTTCATAGTATTTTAACTACTTTTTCATTGTGGATCAGCAGATTTCTTCCTCTCAGAATGATCCTGAATCCATAATCTTTTAGTGGCTATCATCATGATACTTCTTTCTGGAAGAAGGAAATAAGCTAGCCCACTTTTTTAGGCTTATACATTTATGAACAGCTGAGACTATTTAATAACTGGCTGCTGCTGAAGGCTCTCATGTTGTGTATCTCTTCTTCTAAGCACCCTTTTCCTCAGTCCTTTTCTTGTTTCCAGCAGCACAGCAACTCACGTACTGAAAGATATTCTTACATGAGTCGATGTAATATATTAACACAGTAGAAAACTGTACAGTCTTCTGCAAATGTAATAAATTAACTAACGGAGATGTTCAACAAGTACCAGCTTGCACGAACAGTGTGTGTCTTACAGGACCATGTAGCCAGGAGAAGGGTAGGGGGCAAAGGGAAGGATGGACCCTCTCTCTTTGATGGTGCTGTGTTATTTAATGAACTCACTGAATCAGACCACTCTTGCTGTTGTTAATTCAAAACACTTAGTTTGTGATATATTGCAGTATTCTGGGTATTTCCTCTGGTATCTTCTCCTAAAGATCAGGTATATTACCCTTCCTATCTATTGCGATAAAGTGGCACAAAACTTATGAATGTCATATGAATAACTATGCAATGTATTGTAGTTACTTTGAAGTAAACAATAATCCTAATTTATAGTTAGAAAACTACTTGAGAGGGTTCCAGCCACTCACTTTTATGGAAAAATATATGAAAAGGTTTTGTTTGTTTTTTTTTTAAAAAGTTACGACAAATTGTATTTTAAATTCAGCTTTTACTTCTTTAAAATATAGTACTGTTTATTATTTACAGTATCCAGAAGAGATGCAAACATCCTTTGGCTCTACATATAGGAAGGGGCTATAAAAGGGTTATACAGCTTTACTTAGTTTGACCTTGGTAGCAAGTGAGAGACTAAGTTTACCGCTGTACAATTTTTCATATATTCATAGCAACATTCCTCTTATCTGCATAGGACCAAAATTTCACCTAAACTACTGAAGACCATCATGATCAGCTATTCTCACTTGTCTTACACAAGTCAGAGAATTTGACTTAAGTTTCAAACCTGTGATAACCCATGATACTATGGTCAGATAAATTTTACTTCATCCTAGGCTAAGTTACTGTGACTCAGGTGATGTTAGGTGACTGGCTGTGATGCAGTAGTTTGACTGAGAGTTTGAGCCCTTAATGATGCCTTTATTAAATACAAAACTTCTTGATGAATTGGCATATAGCTTTTAGAAAGATGCATAATTTTTATTTAAAGGCTCAAAGAGATGGATCATCAACTATTTTGCCATACAAAACTTTCAAATAGTTAATTATCTAATTAAAATGAGCATCTTATTTCTAATCTAGATTTTTCTAGCTGTGTCTTTTGCCTTTGGATTTTTATTACTTTGTTTCTAGATTAGACACTGGTTTACCTTCTTCATTGGCATACTTTTACCATGATTTTATATTTTTGTCAGGTATTTAAGTAAAACAGATGCTATTACAAACCTGTTCTGTCATAGCTGATTCTGTTTACACTTAGCATTTGAAATTTAGCAAGATAGCTTAGCCTTTGCCTATATAATATAACCATCATTAATTATTTTTTAATTAATATAATTTTAAAGTTGATATATAATTTTTGCTAAGTCTCACAGCACTTTGTATCACAACAGCAGAGGTTCCTTTTGTGGCTGAACTTGAACTCTCATTAAAAGAACAAGAAAAATTATATTCAGGTTGCTAAACAAGTCTTATTGCTAATTGTTCTCGTTTTCCAGAAAATAAGTTAATTAACCGCTTTGGGTTTATTTTTCTTTTAAAAAAAATATTTGCAAATACAGCATTTTGTTTGAGTCTTCCATTTGCTCACCAAAAGAAGTAGGGGATATGTAAAAGGAAAGAAGGGATATCCTTACCTCCACCCACAAAAAAGCCACTCTCACAGAAAAAGAGAAGGCAGAATGATGTCTGAATTTCATCAAAAGCTGAAAAATATAACTTTCACACACACNCCGGATGCCTCGTTAGGGAGCAGCCCCTCCCCCCCCGTCTCATTTAGATTGAATTTTTTTTTTTATTTTGAAAAAAATTTTTTTTTTTTTTTTTTTTTTTTTTTTTTCCCCCCTTTGGCTGGAGAACATCCAGAAGGATGTAGCTTTTTTTTTTTTTACTGTGTTCTATTAGACAAGCTATTATTCATCTTATTATCAGTAATATGGACTGGTAGTACCGGATATGAAAATTAATGCCAAATTGCAGAATAAGCCTAGTGAAGAAATTTGCTTAGTTTTATTTGTTTATCTTTTACAAATTTGTTTGTTAAATTGTAGTTTGAAATTTGGTGGAAGTAGGGTCATAATGCACTTGGAGACCATGAGCAGTGTAAGAGTATTCTGTAGAGAGAAGCACACAATATACACTGTACTTTTAAATATGTAATATTTAAATAGATGTCATAAGTCTTCTCAACAAATGCCTAAGAGAAAATTCTCTCTTACCATGCTGTGATGATAGCTTTAACCCTGCTGTGCCTGTGGGGTTTTTGTTTGGGTTTGGTTGGGGTTTTTCATAATTTTCATGGCATTCATAGCAAAGGTCGTATACTATAATGAATTAATATTTGGGCTTAACAACTTTTTCTCTGAGCAGAACAATATTTACAGTTTTCATACCAGTTTTACCAGAAATCAAGTTTTCCATAAGTTAATTTCCCTTTACAGACGTACTTCAGCGTACTACGTACTAAATTTCTTCCCCCTAAAAAGTCCTCTGTGTTTTATTAGTTGCAAAGCATTTTTAACTAAGAGGAAAAAAATGCGAGTAATGGTGTTTTTAAAGAAAATATAAGACTCTGTGCTAACCAAGGATGTGCTCAAGTGGCATGAATACTTCAGTTCCAGATGGGTCAGCTTTAGGGGTCAAGTTGTGAAGAGAAAGCCATCACACACACTTCATCAACACCGTGGAATGAGAGACCAGTGCATTTACTGAGCAATGGATTTCCAGTGAGCGTATAAACTAATTGGTGG
This sequence comes from Aramus guarauna, assembly GCA_013400195.1. Taxonomy (NCBI): domain Eukaryota; kingdom Metazoa; phylum Chordata; class Aves; order Gruiformes; family Aramidae; genus Aramus; species Aramus guarauna. The sequence goes on along the minus strand of VXBL01004267.1, from coordinate 2,609,977 downwards.
ATGAACATGCCCCAGGAGCAATGATTTTAAGGTCATAGCAGGCTCAGTGAATTGTGCTGACTTACACTGTGTCTCGCTGATAGCTGATCTTACCAATGAGCAGTTTAGAGGCATTCAAGCCTGAACTCTCTTCCATGTGCCTTGAATGGCATGTCAGCGGTCACTGTTTCTGACATCCTTTATATTTGTCCAGTCAGCTCTAAATCTTTAGGTTGGGCTTCAGCGTACTCAGGAAAGAAAGGAGAGAAGCAATTATTTTCAGTCATTGAGTTCTGAAGATCTTAGTGTTAATTATGCCAAACACGGTTGGTTCATCAACAAACTAGAAATGTTAAAGAGAGAAGAGAGAGGGGACTGATATTTTTGGTGATCAAAAGTATCCCAATTATAACTTTCTGTTTCTTGGCTTTTACTTTTATTTCTTCTCCTTAATTTCATATTCCCTTTGAAAACATTTATTGAGTAAATATGGATTTTTATATGACATGGCAAATTCAGAAGCTGAAAAATTGCTGTAACATTATTTAAGAAATTAAATAGTGGACATCTCAGTCATATATATCCCTTCCCTGCTAGTGGTACATCGCTTCTCATGTGAAACATTTTCTTTTGTTTTGGATAAATGTTTACTCATTCTTTGTCTACTGTGAGTACAAAATAGAACCATGCAGAGGTCCTTTTAAATTTGCAATCAATTAAGGAATGCTACAGTAGCTCTAATTCCCTTTTTTTGGAGGGGAGAGGAAAAGCTAATTTGTTTTATGATTGTTAAGCCTTTGCTGAGAGAGTTTTCTTTAATCTTAATAGTAATTAAGTAGTTTAAAACCAACTTTGTTAATAATTTTTAGATAAAATTCAGCAGTAGGTCTATTCAGCATTGTCTATGAGTGTGTGTTCAGTGATCCTTATTAAAAAAAAAAAAGTTAACATGCTTTTGGCCTTAGCATTTAATATCTAATAATGAAAACACTCACATAAAATAATTTCTTTAACCTGAACTTTTAGGAATGTTAAAGTACAATCATTTAATTCTAAGTACTTGCGTATATATTTATACATATAAGTATGTGATTTAGATGGAATGTACAAATGCGTGCAGTCCCTGAGAATGTGAACTAAAAATAATAATAGAATGTTGTATTATTAATTTTTGAAGCAAACCATTTATCTTCTAGCGTGTGAATATATGTTACTCTTCATCTAGGAAGTGATTAGCAATTAGGTATTCATCATAATTATTTTTAAGACAGAAAAAAGCTTGATTCCATCATTTGATGTAAGTAGTATGATTTGAGTAAGGGAAATGGCTTGCTATGACCTTCCTATACAACCTTTGTTTTCCTCAGAGCCCTCTCTTTAGACAGTAAGGAAGTGACCACAGACATTTCTACCAGTATGAGATAGAACAAGTAGTAGGACTGGTTCATAGTCTTGTATACAAGATTAAAACTTTACAAAACTGATGTGCTTGGCATTTACTAAAATATCTATATGCAAATTTGTTCCCACTTCTGTGCAGCTGTATATCTTTATAGAGCTTCATGCTGTTGAATGGAACTCCTAATTTACAGGATTCAAGTTTAGTTCAAAAAGTCACAGAACTTTTAAAGTAGATTTTACGGTGGTTTAGCAAACATAGACCTTAAATATTCTTGCAGTTCTCCTTCTCGGATTAACAGGAAACAATCAGAGTTAGAATCAAATATGGAATTAGTTTATATCCTTGCGCTGTGTATTAAAGGAAGCAATATTGTAATTAAAATGCAGATAAACATTGTGGAAATCTCACATAACCGTAATAGGATGTCCTCATCATATGATTTCACTTCATTACACTCTACTCCTTTATCCTCTTGCTGTGTCTCTGCAGCTGCTTTGTTGGGGGATATCAATATTCAATTACCAAAATTAAGTAATCAAATCAAATTTCTTTTATACTTTATACAAATGACAATTGAAAAAAATACTGTTTCTGAACAGAACCAGAGCACAACAGCTTCAATAACTCAAAAGAAAAGTTGCAGATTTTGGCTATTATGATAGTTCTGTGGTGTTTTGAGAACATGTTAAAATATTATTGCTTCTGCATTATTCTTAATATATCAAGAACATTTTAATGTAATGTTAGCTGGCAAAACTAGGAGAATTATGGCTAACCACCTCTTCCTTATTCTTAACTATTCAACTAAGTAATAGCATATATGTCCCTATTTAACATAATGGGAGTATTTTTCTGTATGTTTTATATTCTTATGCCATTTTAACTTTTGGTTTTGTAGTGCTATTTTCTCTCTTGATGTGAAACAAAATCAGCATCTGTGTGGTGTATGACTTTTCTGTATAGTGATGATGACAAAGATGAATCTACTTTTCAAATCATTGTGGGATCACTGAACACAATATTTGTGCTCAGAAATGAAGCAAAACAGTGCTAATAGAATTAGCAATAAAAACAGTGTAAGTATTAATACTGAAAATGGGAGAAGAATAAGATATGATGAAGAAATTTATCAGATGGTAGAATTTTAAAAATCTTGGATGATGAGTGAAAACCAGTGTCAGGATTACAAATTGAACACTCAGATTGTGGAGTCTAGCAACTAAGTCAGTAACAAATATATCAAGTGTAAGAGAGTGCAGAAATAATGGGGGGAAAAGCTTTTTTTATGATAATGTGCTAGCCAGCACAGAGGAGAATAAGTCAATGACAAAGCAGGGCTCAGAAGATGGAGAGACCTTAGAGTCTGCTGATGTTCATATGAGTTTGCAGATGGAAATATTGAGAGAGAAATTTGGAGAAGACGTTAATATTGACAGGAAGGAGGTGAAAGATTCCATGGAAATCTCAAAAAAGAACCTAGTAATGTAATAAGAAATTAAGAATACTTCACTATGGGGAAGAACATTTTTTGTAGAGGCTCTTAGGAATTCGAGAGAGAGAGAGAGGGAGAAGAGGCATGACCTATGGTACAAAAGTCTATGGAGAGATCGAAGGGTGAAAATGAAGAAAAAATTCCATTCAATGTAAGCAAAAGAAAGCTATTAGCATCTTGGTGAATGCTATTCCTGTAGTATGGAAAATACTAGAAAGAGGTAATTGACAAAGAAGCAAAAGTAGTTTGAATAGGATAAACAGAGTGACTTGAGCCAAAGACGACTACTGGTATCATAGTAGGAGATGGGGCAAGTAAAGCTGTATGGTAGGGCACAGAGCAAGAGTAGTAATTGTGTTTATATTTGCTGCATTTGAGAAACTCAAATCTTAAATTACAAAATGTCTCTTTACTTGACTGTTCCCTCCTCTTTTTTTTCCCTCTTTCCATTTAAGTAATTTTTTTCTCTTTCTTTGCCCATAGTTTCTAATACTTAGATCAGTTTCCAACTCCTGTGTGTATTTAAAATATGTCTCTTTTTTCTCACTATGTTTTTTCCTTTTCACAGTTGGTGTTTGTTTATTTTTGCTGGTTGTCATTTGAAATATCTTAGTGTCAGTTTCCAAAAGGTTCTGTGTTATTTCACTGAGTACACTGTGAGAACAGATGTGTTCACAGTGTTTTCAATAGTGAATAGAATCCCCCAGTGAATGTGTGCTGCTGTTTTGGAAGGAGCTGGATATAATCACAGAAAATACTACAGCAAGTAAATGGATGGCATCTCAGAGCCTGAGAGGTATGTATGGACTATACATACCTCCAGGGTATATTGGAAAAAAGGAGGAGCTTTTAAAAAACTTTTGTCTTCATGTCATGAATTGATGTTAGAATTAAGATAAATCCTTAAATTTTCTTATTAAGAACTCTTCTGTGCAAAAATGTTAGTACAATTGAAAAACAGCATTTACTGAGGATGAAGAGCAACTTCAGATAGTCATGTATGGTGTTCTTCTAAATGTCAAAAAAGAGAATTGGAAATAATTCATAAACAATTTTCTTTCGAGTTCTACAAATGTAAGTGTAAGTGCTTTTCTATGTTACCTTGTTCTTAGTAAATCCCACTCAGTGCTATGTCCAACACTATATAATCTTTCATTTTATCTTTTCATTCTATCAAGGCACAGCATACCTAGCTAATCCATCAGAAATCCCTTTCCGTATCAATCACTCAAGAATGGTTATACTGTACAGTGTGACAGCGTTAGACATCACTTACCTTCCTAAACTACAGATTACTTGAGAGAAAAGTATTTTTTTGTGTTTGCAGATGCCTTGACTTTATGGAGGCTTCATTCTTTGTTTTCCTTGTATTCTACTTTTTCCAAAATGACTAAAGATGCATCAAAAGATACTTTTATTGTACATACCGTTACATTTTTTTAGTAGTCATGCCTTTCTGTATTATTTTTCTGCAAACTTTAGGATATTCATGTCTTCCTCCATTGTCTATTCAGCACAGTGATTTAACAATATAGTAAAAGTTTTCTGTTGTTTAAGCTGATTTCCATTTTCATAGATGAGGAGCTTTGATAATACTTTCAGATGTGTCAAAGATCAGAGGCCTTGTGCACCTTGACAGCTTACTTGAATGGAGTTTTTGACACAGTAGATCACAGCTGCCTCTTTGGAGGTGTTAGAATATATTGTGTCATGTTTTACTGTGGAGCTGTTAAAACATATTTGGCACTAGATACTCTAGGATTCTCAACTGATGATATACCACATAGTACAGAAATATTTGCTATCACACAATCCTTAGGTTAAGCCAGATGAGAATTTTTGTGGTATATCTTCTATACCATTGTGGATTCTAGACTGATTATCATGAGTATTTAAGGGAATTTGCATAATTTTGACATAGAAAGATTAGTGCAGTCCATCATGCTTGTTAATACTTCTTACTAAGAACACTGAAATTATTTTTACAGAAGTTAATAAATTTAACATCTATTTTAGATGGCTCTGTCATTGTTGTGTGATAGTATGAAGTAAGAAGGGATGAGTAGTGATGTCCCTTGTGTTGTTAGAAATTTGGCTTTCCAGAAGAAAAATATGGTACACATTAGACAACCCTTAAACAGCACAGACTTGACTTGTCAGAAATAGGTTTTATATGCATATGGACTCAATTAAAATTTTTAAAACCTACAATATAGTCAAAACTGAATCTTTGATTCATTCTGCAATCATTGAATGAACATACTGGCTTTTGCCAGTTTTCAGTAAATGGTGATTAGACAAGGGCCTGAATGAGAAACTTCTAAAACTGTCAGGCTGAAAATACTGTATATTTCAAATATTATTTCACTTTGATTGGTGTAAACAAATAACAATAGTAAATGTAATATAAAAGTAGGCGATATCTTTGGCTTTGTAAATTCTTTCAGGTGAATCAGGAACAGAGACATTACACTTGTCTCAAGCAAAAGTAACAGTATTACAGAAGCAAAATATAAGACATTTCACTGGGTCTCAACAAATTGTCGACAACCAAGTTCCAATGAGGAATTTCTACGTTAGTCAGTAAGAAAGGCTCAGCTATTGGAAGAGAGGTTTCAGTCTTCTGTGCTGCTTAAGCAAATTTTAGTGTCCTGGATTCTGCTGAGTACAAACTATCCCTTCTGTCCTTCAGGTAGTGCTTCTAACCTCTGTTGGGCATTAGGCTATGTGTAGCTCTTGTTTTCATCGCTTTGCTTTTGTTCTTTTTCTGGACTGTAAGTCTAGGCAGCTCATAAACACCTGTAGCAGACATGGAAGAATGTACAAAATGCATTGAGCACTCCAGCTGAACTTTGACGTTATTGAGGAACATAAGAAACCCACATTACCTGTGGTAGTGAATGGGGAAAAAAAACCTTCAAACTTCTTTCCCTGAAAGTCTTATTTCGTATTTGTTGATATCATTGTCTAAATGTCTTCTTTCTTGAGAAGGCAATGGTGCTTTATTCATTGCATTTATTTGAAATAGTCATGCCAGTGTTCAAAAGTTGTGGCACTTCTTAAGTACTGAGTGAGGAAGGTGCATAATGCATTTATGAATTGGCTGGGAAGAGGTTTTCTGAGGAAGAGGAATTGTCATTTGCGGTAAATAAATGAAGCAATAGTCAATTATTTTCAAAGTGATAAAAGTTATCAGTAGTGATTCTCATATAGAATGTATTGTTCACTGTACATTTTGATTTTAAATTATTCTTTGAAAAGATTACTTTATATTTTTTTGCAGGACTTTAAAAACAGTAGAATAAAGGGGGGGTTACCCTAAACCTGAGGCACTCAACTTAGGCCAAACCCAATTGTCTTTGAGTGATACTGCTTCTCATAGCTTCAGTATTGTTTCCACTATTGCCTCGAGTAGACTTTTTAGTAGAATTTTTGCTGTTTGAGCTACAAAGCAGGGAAGCGCTGTTGCTGCCACAGAGCACCTCTTGTTTGGAAAGATCACTTCTTTCTGTATTTCTTTCTCATCTGGAGAAAGAAGGGTCTGTTCCACATTTTACTTTGCTGATCTTTCTACATTACAAACCTGTATTTGAAAAAAACCTCTAACTTATTTTTGGCTTTATTCAGAGGCCTGGCACCAAAAACCATTGCCAAGGACAGTGTAGAAGCATATTTAAACCATGTATACAAAGAAAATTTAAGTCCATTGTAATATTATGTTCATTTAATTTAAAGAGAAAAATGAAGTGAAAATTAGGGATTAGTACTATCCAAAGGTCACTTGATTGCACTAAGTGTTGCAAAGATTATTTTACTGATACTGGCACAAGGCAGAGGATTGTGGATGCACTAGTATATATACTTGTGAAACTTACTGCAGTTGAGTAGTCTTGATTGTCATTTATCTTCCATAGGATATTGTCTTTGGGCAGCAAGTCTCTATTATTAACTAAAAATTCTACTATTCTTCAGTTTTATCCAAAGGATTACATTGGTTTTGCACAGTGCTTTTTGTGTGGCCACTTACTAGTACATCTGCACTGCTTGCTTTTTCTTGTTCTTGCTTGTCTTGGTACTGAAAATCTCCAAAGTCTATTATTAGCAGACTTCTTTATTTATATGGAATCATAGAATAGTTTGGGTTGGAAGGGACCTTTAAAGGTCATCTAGTCCAACCCTCCTGCAGTGAGCAGGGATATCTTCAACTAGATCAGGTTGCTCAGATTCCCGTCCAGCCTGACCTTGAATGTTTCCAGGGAGTGGGCATCTACCACCTCTCTGGGCAACCTGCTCCAGTGTTTCACCACCTTCATCATAAAAAAAAATTCTTCCTTATAGCTAGTCTAAATCTGCCCTCTTTTAGTTTAAAACCATGACCCCTTGTCCTATTGCTACAGGCCCTGCTAAAGAATCTGTCTCTATCTTTCTTATAAGCCCCCTTCAGGTACTGGAAGGCCACAATTAGGTCTCCCCAGAGCCTNATCTGCAAACTTGCTGAGGGTGTACTTGATCACACTATGTCATTGATGAAGATATTAAATATGGTCATAATTAAAATTAATAAATGGTATTTTTTCTCTGATGCTGAAACCCAGCCTTATAAACTTCATCACATAGCAAATGTTTTGCAGCTGAACTACAAACTCTGGAAAATAAAGTATTGTACTCAAAACTGAGAAACCATAAAGCCTAATGTTGCTGCATAACCACTGAGTTGCATCGGTGGTGTTCTTCGCTTCCTAAAAAAATTTTGTTTTTCCACAAAACAAGGAAGGTATCAAGCTTTTTAGACATTCTGTGAGGTTTGTTTTTTCTTTATTTTGCTGTTTTGTTAATGAAAATAAAGCAGTTTGTAATCTGGCCCTAGAATTCATTATTTATATTTGCAAGTCATCAGATCTTGTTTTAGTCTCTTTTTTTTTTTTTTGTAGCTGTGAGCCATTCTGGCATGCCTTTAGGTTTATGACATCCTGCTGTGTAAGGATGTTTCAACTGTGGTTTCTAGATACCTTTTTATAGTTTTGGTTTTTTTTTATAGTATGCTAAATTATATCATGAGCTATTAAGACAGATTATGCATTTTTTTAGTTTAAAAAAATCTCTAATTATTTCACTGTGCTAAAATATTACTGCATATATGCTTCAGGCATGATTTTTTTGCTAACAACCTATTACATATTCATAGGAGCAACAATACCAATTCATACCATTGGGAATATTATTTAATTTGGCAAATAGAGTGTTTTTATTATTCATATCTTGTTTAGAGTAAATATATCCATGAAAGCAACCACAAGGATGAATATACTATATGTTCATATTTGGTAAATCTTTTGGTTTACTTCTATTAATGCTCGAATTGGTCAGATACAAATGGAAAATCTGTAGTAGCTTTAAAGTAAAATAAAATTGGTTTTGATTTAGTTCAAGTCAACCAGCTCATTTAAAATTAGCCCAGAGGTCTTGTAAAAATGCTAGTAATCTAAAGATAATAATGCACATTGCCCAATTGCTTCTGTATATGATATAGGTTCAGTGCTGTAATGCTTTGACAGCCCATTACTGAATGTAATGAACAGCTATTTTTAAACAGAAGAAATGCAAGTTGACAGCTTGGCAATGAAATTCAGCTAGTGGCATAATTTTTGTCGTCTTTGGTATAGAGAGTGGATTTCAGCTTAGTTTAAAGAAATTTGTATCATGGACTTTATGGAGCAAGCATTTTTTTGCTTCCATTTACTAAATACTTTTTGAAGTGCTTGAACTAAAGCTGCATTTTGTCAAATCCTGAAACCTGCACTCCTGTCAGAGTAGAAGACACTCTGTGAGAAGTTAGTGATTAATAAAAAATAGGTTGAAATCTTAAGGAAGAGAATGTACTGGAATTGAATTTATAATCACAAACTCACTTTTTTAGCTTTTAGTTTAGTAAGTGAAAACTGTAGCTCTGTCAGCCCTTCAGGAGGGATTTAAGTATGAGTCAATAGGAAACTAAGAGAAGAGACAGAGAAAGTAGCTGTCAAATTGCATGTATTTTGTGGTAGAAATCTATAAATTCAGGCCAGGCTCCCATCTATCATTTTCCTTATCTCACTTGGCTACTGCATTGGGAAGTGAATAAGATTCTGGTTTCTTTCTGTATGTGTGAAGTGTTGTTTGCTCAGGGCTTTCTTGAACAGTCTGTGGTAACAGCACTAAGCCAACACTGATGGCCAGACTAGGAAAATTAAGCAGTGGTTTTTCAGCCATCCCACCCCGTCCCCCCTCCTGTTCCCACTTCTTGTGCTTGAGAAAACAGAAAGGACTCTGCTGGCCGGGTCTGCCTTCCCTGGACTTCTGTATGGTATTACAGTAAGACACAAGTTTAAAGCCTATCTGTTCCTTACTCTTCTCAGTTGAGGTGAACAAAAATAGAAAAAAGAAAATAATCCAAATGGTACCTCTTGGGTTCATTAGTGAATACGCCTTAGGGCAAGGAGGAGGACTATGCACCTTCTGCAGGGACTAACTCTTGTTATACCCGTTAGCCATTTTTCCAGAGCACCGTACAGATTTCTCTTTAGGACCTGTATTTCTCTTCCATGTCTTGTGTACATGGAAGTAAAGAATAATTCTCTTCACTGCAAGTTTTTAAGAAAAAAGATACGATCCCAGATTCAGTTATTTTAATTATACCTGTGGGATATACTTACCTCTGATTCTAACCAGTTCTAAAAATCATCCCATGTCTTGCTTCCTTTCCAAAATTAATGCAGTAATCAGACATAAATCCTCCTCTGCTACCTCAAGTGAAGTGAACCTTCTAAATTACTTGGTTTTATGCTGACTTCTGTCTCACTTTCAACTGTTAAATGCATTTCTCTGTTCCCAGGAATCTCTGGTCCCAATTCTTATACCTTGTAACACTTTTCTTCCTGCATTCCACCTTACATTTAATCCCTCCAGAATAATCCCTTTCTTAAATCTATCCTCATTCTGAAACAATTCTTGCTACATGCTATGACCCTTGTTTTCTATCTTCTGATTTCTGCCTGGGGTCTGCCTCTCTGTCCTGGAGAACACACAGTAAACTGCATTTTCATGTTTGAGTCTGCTGGTTTTATGTTATTTGGTGTTAAGAGGCTTGTTTATAAAAGTGGTGTGACTACATTTTGTTAGGATGATACCTGTATCTATCTCTCTCTGACATACCCGATTCAAGTCTGTTAATGCTTTGTGTAGTAACAAGTTCTCCAGTGCAAGTGGATAGCTTGTATAAATGCCAAAGTATTCTTCACCAAATGGGCGCTTGGAAATGCTAATGCTGTTTTAATCTATGGATTATTATACTTATTTATTTTTGTGAATTATCATTCAGAATGCGCTGCCTTCTTTCAGAATGAATGGGATATATCCAGTCTTCTTATTTTGAAGAGTTTGGTAATACTTACATGGGGTGAAGCAGTAATATCAAGATACAGAGTTCCCAATGATTTTCCAAGATACCATGCAACTCCTTCATTTAAGTTATTTTTGAAAGATGCTGGTATGCTTTTTTTGATATGTAATTTTGCCTGCTGATCTCATAGTGTTTTCACTCTGTAGTGACAAAACTGCAGAAGACCATTCATTTGTCCAACATTACTTTCCATGAAAAACCCCATATGGGCTGTTGGAAAAGAAAGCTGAGGAATGCTTGGTGAGAAGGGGCCTGTGACACAGCCAGAAAGCTCATTCTGCAGAGTTACAGTTTATCAGTTCCCACAGGGTTTGGGAAGAAAGGGCAGACTGTTACAGAGCTATATAATAATTAAGGTGGCATGTGGGGATGATTTAATAGGATTGTCATTTAAATTATCCTTCTGTGAAATGCCCAATAATCACCAGCTAGTCTGTAGTTTTTTTGTGGTTTTTGTGTGGGTTTTTTTTTTAATAGAAATTTGTTTGGAAATGTTTTGAATCATCTGAAATTCAAGGAAGGCTAGATCTTAATTCTCATTTATTTGTGCGTTCAGGTTGGCTGACCCAAGGGAATTATTATGTAGAAATGATGACAAGACAAAACAAATGTAATCATTTTCCTTCCTTAACTCTGTCTATTTTAAGCACTAGAGCTCATACTCATTTTTCTTTCAAATATTTGGAGATCTCTCTGACCCTATAATATAATGAAATCCCCATGTTAGTGCTTGAAAAAAAAGTGAAGGGCATATTTGCAATGCATCTCCCTGCAGTTCTCTGTGGGTTAGGTTTCTATATCGTGTGGAGTACTACAGTGTGTACTAATTGGCACCCTTGTTGATAACCTCAATTGAAAGAGCAAGGATTAAGAACCAAATTGCAACCTCCCTGAAGAAAATCTTTAAAAAGAATAGTTAACTGGAAGGCTCTGTTGACTTCCTGCATTTGTCTGAGGTTCTCAGGGGAATGAGACATATGCTCCTCCCTTTTCCATTCAAAGACATGAATATACAGTGTTTAGTCAAGAATGTATAGAACAGGCTACCTGGGAATGAAACTACTTTATCTCCAAGAGATTTGTGAGTGAAGAAGTATTTCAAGATCTGGCTGAATAGGTGGTTCACTGAACCTCCTTCTTAACATGATTCTTTGTTTCATCAGAGTTTAAATGACAATGTGGGGGAGATAGTTCTACGTATCTGTTAACCCTGCTGAACCCTTTTCACTGGAGAACTGTAGAGGTTTTGGTCTTGAGAGTTATAGCTATATATAGCTTAGAGGCCACCTAGTAAAATACCTCATGCACTGTGGCTCCTAGAGTAGCAGAATTCTTAAGTACGTCCCTACAGTAAACCACATAAACAGTTTCTTAAGGCTTTGTTTGTGTGACTTAAACAAGTATATCTTTCTTTTGAAGCCAACAAAGATTGACCAGGATTGAGGAATGGATGATGTGGTCAACTCGTAGAGCAAGACAACAGGGTGTCTTCATGGTGCTGAGCAGCAATACCTCATGATCTGTGACTGAAAGTATTCTTGACTACATTTTAGTTCAGCCATCTCATATGAGACAACGCATTATAATGCCACATGCCTTTAAGAGGCTGTGATCAGAGGAACTTAGCCAATGAATTCTGTACTCCTTAATAGGCACTACCTTGATTGAGTGGCCCAGCTCTTCCCCTCCACCCTTCCATGCCACATTCATGGAGTCCATCTTGGGGTGTGAATGGCTGAGTAGTAGTTTACTCTCAAGTGTTGGTGTGTGATGGGAAGACTCTACAACAAAGGACAAGTGAATAAAGAATTGGAAAGGAATGCTCCTAAATCAATTAGGTTGGTGGTATAATATCTCCTAAGCTATCAAATGTGCAAAAGCACTTTTGGAACTCATTTCCTCTTTCTTGTGAACTCTGCCTTTCTAAGTAGAGCCTGTGCTATTACTCTTCAAAAATGAATACTCCAGTTATGTCTGCTCTTGTGAAACAGCTTCTCAATCATTCTTTTCAGCATCCACTGTAATCATAGCACAAATCCCTATTATGATGGGCACATAACTCACTTTCTGTCTCTGTCTAAAGAGCAAATACCAACACTGCTTGATAGCTCAACAAACAGTTGTGCTGGAGAAGGACTGCTGTCAGTCTGCCTTACGCCGTACTTCTACCAATCTACCACAGAGTAACTTTACTGCTTCATTTGGCTTTTCTAGTTTGTAGACCAAGTTTGGTTGTTACTCTGCAAAAGTAAAAGTGTCTGCATTCTGTTAAGAAAATTATTTCAAAACCTATGGCTGAGTGTAGTTATTCAGAACAGTGTCATATTCTGAAGCAAATATTGTCAGTACAGGCAAGTCCTTATTTGCAAAATTTATTATATGTGTAGTTACAATGGAGTTTTGCCCTAAGGAGCACTTACAGACATGCGTTTGGTCTGATGTAGTTCAGTTCTCTGCTTTTCATTTTTTATTACTTCCCCTTCTTTTCTTATCCATGAATAACAACTGTCATGAAACACATTTGAAAGCAGTTTGTGTGTCTTGAAATACTATGAACTTCTGAGGAACAGTTATTTTAGTTACCCTGACTGTATATGTATATTTGAATTTTACCCAAAACAGAGGAGTGAGGAAACCCTTATAAAAGCATTGTAAGCCACTAGCAGTTTTGGTTTTCCTCACACTTTCATCTCTGCATAAATTAGAAAAAATTCTTAAATGTCCTTAAACTGATAAAGACACTAACTTAGAGCTGCTTATAACACATCAGGTTTCAAACTCAAAGCACAAAGTACAATTCTCATATTTCTACTCTGACTGCCTGAGAGCAGAAACAAATCCTAACAAACCTCCTGCTTACATCCATGTCCTGGAGGCTCACTGGAGCAGAAGGAGAATCGCCCTGTTTGGTTGGAGACCAGACAGCTTCACAGGTTTCCCTGTGCTGCAGGGGCACTACAAAAGGGAAGATGATGTCTTCTCCTCAACACAAGTGTTCTCTTAACGTACATACATTTTTAAAGCTTTCCTCACACTTACCTTTTCTTCCTTGCCACTGAAGTAGTGACCAGCACATCAACTCTCTTTCTTTTTAGTAAGAAATAACAACCTACTAACTGGATTTCAGTTGGGCTTTTGCGTAACCATTCTGCCATTCATTAATATTGGATGGGAGGGTAGAAGGGCTGGGGTATTTTTCTGAGGATTGTTCTTTGATAATTTTTGGCATCATAGCATATTTATTTTTCTAGCCTGATTCTTTTTAAAACTGTAAAATTATGTATGTATGTAGGTGCATATTACAGGTAAGGAAATAAATGTGCTTTATTTTGGTGGAAGTGGAAATACGTCCGACTTTTTGGTCAGTCTAACTGGCTGGCCATATGTTATAAAACAGTTGACATGACTGTTGCTTGACCAAAATTCTTCTCTTGAATTCCTATACTTTCCTGCCCACGCAGAAAGAGAGGCTGGTTAGTGCCTTAGCTATAAAACGTTTAAATCCATGCTCAGAAGAGCACTATGTTTATCTTAACATCTGCAATGGCTTTTTGTGCTTTCTTATGCTCAACTGTAAATTTCCTGGTAAATGCAAAAATTGAGATAATTATCTGTCTTCATTTTGTGAAATAACATGAAGTGAACTTTAGAAACTGTTTTGTAGTCGTCTTTATACTGCTTTGTGAATATTGAATATTCATGTGTGTTTGTTGCAATGATTATGTTCTGTGGCCAGGTAGTTTGCCATGCCCTGAAGTTTGTGGTAGCTTGTGTTGTTTCAAAAGATTTTCTATTAAGATGATTATACAATGCATGCCTTTAAGTTTTAACATTTTTTTCTGTTATGATGTGGTGATTTCACTGTGTGATTAAACCAGTATTTTTAACCTTAATGCATAGTGTTCAGTTAAAGCAAGATACTTAAACCAGTATGTTTTGAATGTTAAGGTGCCGAAGTTTTCCTGATGGCCTCTGAGCTGAATCAAAACAGCATTTTAAAAAGATCACGCTGAAAAAATAACACCCAAAACAGTAACAGCTTTTTCTCCACCACCCCCAACATTTAATCAGCAGTCTTTTTAGCTGATAGAGTCCTAAGTGATTTTTCTTTCCTACTTAAGGCCATTCGAGATATGCTCACTAAGTGGACCTAACAGTACTAGTATATTTTATGTTAGCAAGTCATGTTAGAAAAGTGCTTGAAGTTCAGGGGGCATTTGTCTCCTTTCTCACAAATTCATTTAAGTACCAGTCTTGCCATAGCTTTAACTGGGGCAGACAACCATACAAATGACTTGAGATAAAATGAAAATAATGGACTGAGCTAGGTGCCGGGGGTGGTAGTTACACTGCATGCACATCAATAAGCATTGAGTGTTATTCTATGCTAATGTAAGCCTGATGGATCAGCTTTCGCTTTTAGCCTGGAGGACCATTAAGCACTAGAAGCTGGGTCAAACTGATATAGTAAGGCAGACGTACCCTAACGGTTGGCAACAGTAGTTAACAAGCAGTAATTTGCTATGTGTGAGGCTATTATTGTTTAAAATCTTCATGATCAGAACAAAGATCAGAGAAAGGATAATACTTCTTTGTTTAGTTTTCTTTTGTAAACTCGATTCATTTGGGGGAAAAAAACCCCCACTAAGATGTAAACATGAATAAAGCATTGAGCAGTTCTTTTGGAAACAGTTAATGTATTATTGTATGTTACAGAACATCAAAGCATTGTGTATGAATTAAAAAAAAAAAATGTAAGGAAATTCTAATAGGATAATATTGCATAATTGAAATGTATGATGTATTATTTTATCTCAAATTAAATACATTTCATTGGTCCTAAATTTTCTTTATAGCCCTGAGAGTATTAAAATCAAAGTCAAATTACTGAGTTATAGAAATGTTCTGAAGGTAAATTAGAAAAAATACCACTATTCATGTAGATCTGACTCTGAAGAGAATTTTGTCCTTGACATCACAAGATGATGATAATAAAGCGTTATCTTTTTTTCTGTTTTGCTTATACTTAGGCACTGTTGCCTCAGATACAGATACTCTGAGTAGGTGACCAGATTTAGCTGAACATACATCTAAATTTAGAAGAGTTATTTGGTTTCCATCTGTTCTTTAAAATATTTTTATTCACAATTTTTTTCAGATTTTTATTCCATTTGTAGAACTGCTGTGTTTAGAGCTTTTGATGACCAAAACCACATTGGCAAAGCTGATGAATATTAACAAAAATCAATATAATGTGTTGAATAAGGTATATCGCTGTTACTTTACAAAGGCGTACTGAGAAACTAGGCTGTAGTTGGTTTAGGCTTTGATCTTTTTGCTTCAGTAGTGTGGCCTTACGCACCCTCAGCCTAGCTTTGTTAGGGCCTATTCACAATTTATGCTGTCAGTGCCACAGTTTGGGGTTCATATTGCATTTAGTCTGTCTTCTATTGGGAATTTTTTTTTTCCTCCTCGCTAGTACAGCACAGTTTGGTGGGGGAAGATGAAGTGGTCCATTATAGTAACACTCGCTGTAAATTCAGGAGACTCCTTTTGCTTGTCAGGAACTAGGAGCCCTTTCGCGTGACAGAAATACTGTAATATTGCCTAGTCCTTTGGATAACTGAAATGATGGCTAGAGAAATATGTGGGGAATTTTTATGTATCTGAGTAAGAAGATATGGTTCCAGATTATCTGGCCTTCAAATCATCTTCATGTTATCTGTGTAATACAGAAATAACAGCTGTTTTGTATGTTAGCTAAAAATAAAAAATTCTCTATTTCAGTCACCAATTATAATATTCCCAAAACCTGTAACAGATGATTTAAGGTTTAGGGACGTACACAGTGTGCAAGCAAGACTAATTTGTTTTCCTTTCCACTTAATTGAGAACTACTTGTGTTGGGTTTTTTTGAAGCTTACAGAGGAAAGAAGTTAGCTGTAAGTGTATCTCATGTAAAATGTCCTTTGGACTGTTAGCCTTTCCTTTAGGAATTTTTTTTTTTCCAGTTTTTACATGCTATGATTAAGTTTAACAGCTTTTTTTCTTCATAATACTTGTGTGTGTGTGAATTATTTTTGATTGTGTCATGACCTTGTTTGAGATTCAGCACATATTGAAAAGATAAACCTAAACCAGCAATATTTCTTTTACTCCAGGCAAAATTTATGTTTGGAGTTTTTTTTCTTTCAATGCCTGGCTAGCCTTGATGCTTTCTGTACAGGCATTGTTAGAAGTTGGTTTGGTGTAGCATAATCTTATTGATTGAAATGTTTCTACTTTCCTGACAATGAAAATAGGAATTTATCATTTAGCTTCCACCTAATTAGAAGAATATTTGTAAAAAATGAGAGTTATAAAACACAGCTCAATTCACAGAATGGAGAACATAAAAGGGTAGTTAGGGTTTGGGGTTTTTTCTGTTTGGGGGCATTAAAAGAAAAAATGCTGTACTGAAATAAATTCCTGTTAATTGCTGATGATGTCTTGTAGCAGGGATGGTAGTCTTGTACTATGCGTGAGAGTAACTCATCACAGAATGGGAGTAAAAGTCCAGAATTGAGCTATTTTGACAAAATTTTAAGGGAAAAAAAAAACAAAAACAAACCCAAAACCCAAAACTAGAGGTTATGACTTCTTATTATTTCTAGGGTACTAAGAAAGGGGAAAGAATAATGTATACTGAAGAGTTGGACAGCTTGTCTGTGATATTGCAGGATCTACAGATGTTTTTTGTGGAGGAATCTAATCTATTGTCAGTGGAAAAATTTCAGTAAGTCTTAGATAAAGGATGAAAATTAAAGGAATATGCACAAGGGATTGGTCTGTATCACAACTACAGGCATTTTTGCATTTTCTGAAGCATAACAGCAGCAAGCAACAGTTTAAGAAAGTGTTTCAGCCCCACTTACCTAAAGGCAAGATCAGACCATGGTATTTCCTGTCCAAATTAGCGTCAGAAGAGAGCATTGATCTTGAGTAGATTTCTGTGAGAGTTTAGGGAAAGGAGAAAATGTAGATTATTGGCTTTGTCCCTTTATAACTAAAGCAGCTTGGCAAAAGTTGTGTTAATCTTTGAAGAAGCCTATAGCAAAAAGGGAGAAGACCATTTTGGACTGTTTAGCATCTCAGGAGAATTGTCGGCAGAAGCTTCAAATGATCCTTTATCCACTCAGGCTGTGCTTATGGTTCTTCACTCGGTCCCAGATGGATTGACTTTTTAGCTTGAGTCAGCTACCTTGACATCAGTTAGCAAAATCCGCATACTAGGCACAGGACCATCTACTCAAGACAACACAAATTTAGACGAGCCAGAACTTACTGTCCACAGTGTCGGAGACACTATGGAGAATTATCTACATACTCTGCTGTCTTAAGGTAACCACCAAGACTGCAGCCATGTTGTAGAATTGATAGACTTTAAGGGTCAGAACTGCCATCACAAGAAACAGAGGGACTGGAAGCCCACTCTCTCCTCATTTGGGTATGTCCCAAACATTTGCTGGAACTATTTGGAAATTAAGAAAGAAATTGCTCTGAACAAAGATGCTTTTCCTGGCTCTGGTCAGATCTACTAAGTCATATTCACATTTTATTCCTGAGTAAAGAATCAACTTTAAAAGAATTTATATCAGACCCTTTGTGGAATAGGACTACGAAACGTCTGCTATGGAGGGAGATGCACTCTCTCTAAGGGGGAGATGATACCAGGTGAGCTAAAACTGCTAATAACATCAGGTCTTGTAAACCTGAGCAGGGGACAGCTTGCCTAGGAAATGGGCTGAGATGCTACAGGTGACAAAGCTTACTAAGATTATACGTACTGATGGGGAATTCCAGGCATATACCTAACTTGTCATTCCAATATAAATTGGCGACTGAGTGAATTGACTCTGGGTCAGATCTCTCATTCATTATCATGACCTGTTGTCTTGGTGATTGGCTGGGAACAGACTCGAAGGCGACTAAGACTTTTAGGAGTGACATAGGACTTTGGAAATTGCGTCCTGAATTGCCCACAGAAAGGAAAAGAAAGTGAGAATGCTTTGGATATTGCTGTGGAAGAAAAGAGGTTAGAGAATAGGAAGAGCATTCATTAAGATGTTAGGGGGTTTTATGTTGACCTGCAGTATTAACGGATTTTGAAATTGTGTGAGGAAATGCAGATTAATTGCCATCATTTACTCTGATGTCTCTGACTTCTTAACAATTTGGTTTTAATGAAAATGAGAGTGGTTTTGGGAGTGAAAGTTTTTATCTGGAACCTGTATGTACTTACAGGAGATCCAGGTTAAAAGGCAGGCTTTTTCCACTTTTAGTTTGTATGAATTAACAGAAGAATTAAAAAAAAAAAAAAAAAAGGCAAAATAATTTAGACCATCTATAATATATATAAAAATAATGAAAGTGTATACTATGACTTGTCATGGGGAAACAAATGTTAATTGAAATTTATGAATTGTTACATAGAAACATTACATCATAAATTCAGAACTTTTTTATTTAACAAGAATTTGGAATATTTTGGTAAAAATCTGGGAAACTAGTTGCTGTTTCCCTGTGGGAGAGAGTACTTCTAAAGAGGAGGACAAGATATGTTAAATATTAATTTTGGTGTGTAATTGATGTTTAAAATGGGATTTAAAAATACTGCAAGTTTACAATTCATTATATTTTTATGAAAAAGTCTCTTCATAAAACATTTAAAATGTTCTTTCTTTTTAAAATAGTACTGTAGATCTGGAGTGCCTGTGTCAATATTGTAATGTAATACTCTATCTTCAAAGAAAAATACAGTTTTAAAACTCTTTATACCAAGTACATTTAAAATTATGACACTACAAGTTTCTAGAAGTCTATAGCTATAAAGTGGAAGTACAGGGTTTTAATAATTTTCTGTAGTTCAAGAATTTTGAAAATTGAAATGATATACATCATGGTCAATGTGGTTCTCATTCAGCTATTTATATTCTAAAGTCAGTTGAAGGGACCTGCAGCATGTGAGTATAATGTTACCAATGTGTATTTTCAATCTATTTATTCTTTTAATAATTTTGTGTGGTATGTTAATAGATGTAGTTTACTTTTAATGTGCTTTGTGTAATGTCCTTATGTTAAGTAAATGGAGAGATTATAGGAAATAATTGACTTTGCATATTGTATTTTTTTAAATTGTTTTGCCCCTTTGAAGATACAGGGCTTCATAATCACATCAGACTATTAGTGATGACCTATTCTTGTAAAATAAGTCAAGTAATCATATCCACATTATTTAATTACATGATTTCAATAGAAAAATAAGAGACTACTGTGGCTATGGGAGATGTATAACAGGAAGGCAAATACAATAGCTTTCTGTTTCTTGAAGACTGGATTCAAATCAAGTTCAATCAGAAAAAAATGAATGTTTGAAGATATCAGGTTGACAGGATTTTAGGACATATGCAGAACTGTTACATAATTTTGCAGAATTGTTAGGTTTGTTTTGAAGAGGTATGGTCTGCCTGGACTGTAAAAGCAAGACAGGCAAGATTTTGAGAGTGAGATAGATTGTTCAGACTATGCTGAAGAAAATTAGTAGTTCATACCTATGAAATATGATAATTCATTTAAGGGCATAGAAATCATATTACAGGTTATAATGCTCATGACATACTCTGTTACTGAATGCTTAAGCGCCAGGTCGCCCATGCTTTGAGCTATGTATGATTAGTGACATGCAAGCTACTTTAAATACAGAGCATTATCTACATAGTCAAACACTTTTCCTGGGCAGGCTGGAATGGAGCAGAGAGCTGCTGCTTTGCAGCTTCCCCACCTTCACTGATGAGGTACCAAGGCAAATCAAGTTTAGGATCCTTTGGTTTTGGTAGTAGTCACTTCAGCATGGGCTTTATCTCTTTCTTTTTGTCTTCTTTCTTCTCTTTTTTTTCTTTCTTCTCTTTTTTTTCTTTCTTCTCTTTTTTTTCTTTCTTCTCTTTTTTTTCTTTCTTCTCTTTTTTTTCTTTCTTCTCTTTTTATTCTTTCTTCTCGCTTGTACAGCAGCAGTGAGTACAATAATATAATTACTTACCAACTTAGTCTACTAGCATAAGTTGCAGGCAGATGGTGAGCAGCAAGCTGGAGATGATTATATAGTAAACCCACTGATCTCTATAAGAAACATCCCAGGGAAAACATATAGGGCAGGTATGAAGAAGATTTAGATGATCAAAACAACTAGAGAACGAAAAAAGGCTGAATGTGATTGGGTGACTTAATACAGGGTTATCAAAAGTAGGAACACTTCCTATATAGTTAAGTATAACCATCTGTTTTTTAAAAGGAAAGAAATTTCCTAGTCCACATATGTTTCTGAAAAGGTGTTTCAAATCAGTAGGAATACCTGTTTTTAAGGCTTGTGAGATTGTTCTTACAAAACACTTGGTTTTGATTGAGTAATATCTGGAATGGGTTTTTGGTCTCCAAAATTAGAGACACATCAAGATGACAGGTCCAAACCATGAGTTACTACAGTAATGTAATATTTTAAAGCAATCTCCATTCCTAAAACACAGGCGAATAGGAGCTTTTGTAAAATTATGGGTATTACTCTCAGAAAAGCCTTGATTTATTTGCTAGATCTCTCTGCTCTGTCTAAATAGGTAGCAGGTTGGGGAACAGATTTCCTTTCCTTTGAAAATTAAATTTAAAAACAGAGTTTTCAACTTGTTTATTTTCCAGCCTGGAAAGGAATTAATCTAATAATGATAATTAAAACAAAACACCTGTGGAAGAGAAGAGAGAACATTAGGCTGTGGTGTCCCAGCCTTTCTCTTTCTTTTTTAAAAAATTTATTTATTTGATCAAGTGAGTTACATTTTTTTTTTTTGTATTTTTTGGGGGACTGGGGGCATATGTGTATTTTAATGCAAACCGGAGAGGCCAGAGAGTGGTTCCATGATGTTAGTCTGGTGGAGGAGAGGAGAGAAGAGCAGTATCTCCTCTTTCAGTGGTAGCCTGTGTACCAGCTTCGTGCAGCACTGGGTCTAACTGCCCACTGCTTTCCTGCCTCCTTTGCTGGCTTTGTGCTGCTGTCCTCTTGTCTTGTCTGTGGAGTTAGTCGGTGTAGTAATCTGAAGGAAAAAGAATTTTTGTGTGTGGTTTAGCCTTCCATTGATCTTGCTGTACAACCCAATATCACTAAATCCAGTGCAGGAATGGCAGTGGGAATGCATCACTGGGACCAGGAATGAGAAGGGTAAGAAGAGAGAGACCTCTTCTTTGGGCAGTGAACCACCATTAGATCTGATTACATCACATAAAATTGTGTATCAAAATAGTTTATATCCCTGAAAGTAGAAGGCCTACTTAAGATAGCAGACCCAGGTTCATATTTGCTCTGATTCAGGTAGAGAAAAGATTCAAAGCTGGTGAGATTTGACAGTACAGTTAAGCCGATCTAATGTCCAGTTGTGCCCAAAGGGAGCTTCTGCACTCCTACAAGCTCCCATCCTGACTGCATTTCCACCACTTCCCTAGCCACCAGCATGGCTACTGCTCTGAGTCCTCAGCAAACTGTACTGGCACAGAATGAGGCTGGAGACTGTTAATTTTATTTTTTTTTGGTAGGTCTAGTGTTCTAAACCTAGTCAGAGGAGAGTCAGTCATGGCATGCCTTTGGGGGTTTTTTCTTCCAAAGGGGTGGGGAAAAAAAGGGGTCAGCCTATGAAGTGAATTAAATTGTGCTTTATGGCACTAAAGTAGTCTTTTTTTTTTTTATTAATTAAAAAAGCAAAATTGGAAAGCAAGATGGAAGGATAGGTTTCCCCCACCACTGGAAGAAAGGTTGAACATTTCTAGTATTGCACCTAGATTTTCAAGCAGTGGTGAATGGCCAAGTATATGCTCATGTCTGCCTGTTTACGATATTTCAGTTTCCTTGTAGCTCAGTCATCATTAAGACCTGGAGGGGATATGCAGAGAACAAATTGTGCTCTTGTTTGTTCCCAAATGAAGAGATACTGCTGTCTTAAGAATGTCTCTCAGAGATTTTTCTCATGGTTTTTTCCTGCTTTTGTAATTTCTTTTGGGTACTGAGTATTCTGCATAATATTTATTTCTGTATCAAACCTCAATAAATATAGCTATGCTTTGCAAAACTCTGACTTTAATAATGTCCCTGTCTTAAGACCTTGCTCTTATGTTCTTTTTAAGTTGCGCTAATCAAACCAATAGCAGAGTGGTATATGGTATTCAATGTCTGCTTAGCTTTAATCTCCCCATTAACGCTATTCCTCTTGGAGGTCTGTGCCCAGTATGGTATTTATTTTGATAATGTGTGCTACTTGACAGAGTGAATCTCTGTTATAAGGGTCTCTTTGCTGTAATGTTACTTTATGTAGGCTTCTAAATACATTAAGTCTAGTTTAAATTTGCCTTTTGCTCTGGCATCATTGTGTTACCTATGCCGGTCTCTCAAACATTAAAGAATAATGCCTTTATGTATTCAAATAGAATTATGATCCCTACAATTAAGTGTAGAGGGGGTAGAGTCTGGAGAAAGAAAGGTGGCATTGTTGTAAAATTAGCCATTTCTAGTCTTTCTACATAAAGGGTAAGAAAACTTACTTTTGTCTTCTTGATTAGTCAACAAAACTACACTGACTTTCTGCACAATTACTTGCTTTTTAATTAAGTCAGGTATATTGTTTTGAGAAATAGAAATACCAAATGTTAGTGCTTTTCCGTGGGTATGTATGTGCATGTGTTTGCACACATGTTAACTCGGTTTGATATTACTTGAGACTTTCAAGTTGAATGTATTTTAATATTTTTCATGTTCTTCTTTGTAAGGTTATTCTGATGCAACACAAGTGTGTTTACTGCCTAAATAGAACCGATCATATCCTACTTAAAAGTTTCTCGTTTATATTTCAACTTAAACTTTAGAAGGAAATTTGTTTGGCTGTGGGCCCGCTGATACATCACAGCAGAACTGTGTTAACAGCAAGGGAATTTTTGTTTTTCTGCAAAATTGCATTTATTGAACTGAATTAAGAGTTCAGGGGCTGCAATTTCCTGTCCCAAATCACCTTGCTACTACTCAGACTCCAGGCAGAAGTTGCAGTTTGTTTTAGGAAACATGAAAATGCTTTTAAAGTAATGACTTGGAGGCAAAGCATCAGCAAAAGTGGGGACACCTGCTGTTAATAAAAGTGCCTGCACATTCACCAGACTTACATCCCCGGTAGAGGGAACCGCTGAGTAAAATCCTGACCACTCTTGTCGAGATCCTATAGGTGGCAGCAGTCACTGCAGTTTAGGAAGCTAACAATGGAATGATTTATAGGTACGCGAATAAAGATGTCATAGCTAAGCTAATGGGATCTTTCTACGGAAAAGTGCTGCTCTTTGAAATATGATAAGTGAGAAGAATGCCACTTAATTTTTTAGTTTGCTTTTAAGGTTCGACGAGTTCTTTGTCTAGAAGTTATATTTTTCGTATTGTTCCTAGACAGGTTTTAAGGGAGCCAGAATTTTATAGTGCCATGCTATGAAATACAGGTCTTTGAATGGCCGGCAGGACCTGATGGAAATTTTTTAAAAGAACAAACTCTTGTTAATTCTGATGCTGGGATTAGAAATTCTGTGTTACTGTGTAAGCTTTTGTCTGACAATCAGAAGATTTAATGGTGCAAAGTAAATGATATTCCTTTACTTTTGAGAAGTCTGGCTGAAACCAAGTTGGTTTTCAAAACTTAGTGCATATTTGGTGCAATCTTTAATAACACAGTTGCTATACTTCAAATTCCCTGCATGAAGAAGCCTCAGAACTGAGGCAGCATATTTACTGAATCACTTTTGCTTTCTAGAGTGAAGAAGAGAAGCTTGCCATTTGAACTTCATAAACATAAGAGCTTAGTTAAATTACCCAACTGAATTAATATGTGCTGCTTGTAAATACATTCTGTTGTATATGCCATTGGGCAAGTAGCTATGCTGTTTTCATTTTGAACCTAAACCCCCCACCTTTTATAAGTGACAGATGAATTGAATTTGATCTCTTTTCAGTAGAAGTACCACAGCACAAGAAATATCATGCCCTGCTGATGAAAAACTAGGGTATTTTCTTTGTTTTTATCATGTTACGTCTTTTACCCAGGAATATTTTTTCAAATTGTGTTGAAAATCATTGAAGCTCATCTCTTGTATTAAGAAGAGTACAGTCACCTCACTCGTATCATTTCAAATACAGCAGTAAGAAGTGGGCTTTCTAGTATGACAATGAAACAATAAATAAAAACTGTTTACGCCTGTATCAGTGCGGGTCTCTCTTTTCTGGGTGAATGCATTATTGTACCCTCCTACATACATAAATACACTCTCCTTAGATGGAACGTTTGCCTAGCTAGCATTTTTCACTGTTAAAGCCTTCACCTGTTCTCTAGGACATACTTTCATGTAGGTGCTATATAATGTTGGAAACTTCTCTTTAGTAGTTTGTGCAATATCACTGGAAGACAAAATTTCAAAGACAGATATCGTTAAATCCCTTTTACAGGTAAGAAAGTAAAAATAAATCTCTTTTTTTTCTATGTTTAACAGTCTTACTGTGCTTTAATGGATGCTTACAATGTAATAAAAATAACAGCTTAAAATGTAACTGCAGATTTTGGGGTTTGTTTTGATATGCCTGATAGTCCTATGTTAAGTCTGTAGAAAGGAAATTTTTTTTCTTTAGAGAAAAGTGAGTTTTTTTTACTAGGGTACTGCTTATTACCATATGCACTGAGACTCTTAGCTGGTGTGTTTCTAAATCACAAGTGAGATAATAAATGATTTCATATGGCCTTTGAAGTTCAACTGTTTTCAGTGAACTGTCTAAATAGAATCATTCATCAATCAGGGGCAGAATTAATATATAGCTCTGAGATAGTCCTTAAAACCTCTGAAAAATGTTTTACAGAATGAGACAGCACCAAAGCAATTTATTAGTCAAATCTTGTTTGACACATTTGTGGCAGTAGCTGTTTGGCAGACTTCTGTGGGCCTGCTGCATGAATCAGGTGAGCAGGATCAGGACCTCTCCATTGTTTTTGTCTTCTTACAAACTGTAGCTGTGCATACATAGCATTCCTCTCTTACTGAGAGACAAAAGAAAAATACTTTTTAAAATGTTTGCAATGGTGAATAAAACTTTCCAGATACTCAAAACATTAATTAATTGCTGCACAGCTTTTCTTCCATGTTGACAGTGACTATAACTGTGACAATATTTTAGGGTTATTTTCTTAATTATCATTGATTATTTTCTTAATTCTTCTTCTTCATGTTGTCAATTGTTCTTTGCTAAATATTATCCAGTAATTACCCAAGGATGTAACATTATGTTAATAACAAATTGATTCAGAATTTCCCACAAAAATCTGATTTATTTTTCTTTTAATTCTTCAGTGTAATCAGTGACAGGAAACAAAATAGTTTTTGCTGTGTGCTTTGTTCTTTATGTGAATGTCAATCACTTGCTTCTCTGCACCTAGCAGAGTTTTAGTTTTGAGAACTGTAGCATATGACTTGAATTCTGTAGAGCATTAAAAACATTTCCAAGAGGTGATGAACATTCAGCTTATGTCAGTGTAAGCAAGCAATTTGGCAAGTGGAAGCAGATCATTAGATCAAAGCAGTTGGTGCTAAGACATATATTTGCACTCTAGCAGTTTAGTTTAGGGATTCTACCTCAGGCTAATTTTAGTTTGGACCGTTGCATGAAATACTGTCACCGTAGGTGTGGTTTGAAATTGTTCAAGGGACCGGTCATTGGTTTGAACCCATGTGTCTCTATTGCAGTATATTTGATGCACACCTAGAGTGGAGCCCCCAACTGAGTCTCCTCTGAAAAGAATCCAATTTGATACACCAAAACTCCTCCATAAAGGTGACACAAATGCTCTGAGTGAGGACAAATGGAGGTCAGCTTCATTGGGGGCTCAACTTGGATGCCTCTATGCAAATGCATGGCGCATGGGGAATAAACAAGAGGAGTTAGAGACGTGCGCACACCTGCAGGGCTATGGTCTTATTGTCATCACAGAGATGGAGACATGGTGGGATGGCTTCTATGACCGGAGTTTTGGAATGGAAGGCTACAGGTTCTTTAGGAAGGACAGGCAGGGGAGACAGGGAGAGGATGTTGCCCTCTATGTCAGTGACCAGCTGGAGTGCATGGAGCTCCATCTGGGGATGGATGAGGAGCCAGCCAAGAGCTTACGGGTCAGGATTAAAGGGAGGGCAGGGACAGACAATACTATAGTAAGGGTCTGCTATAGGCCACCCAACCAGGAAGACTGAGCAGATGAGGCCCTCTATAGACAGATAGGAGTAGCCTTATGTTCACAAGCCCTGGTCTTCGTGGGGGACTTCAATCACCTCGACCTGTTGGAGGGACAACACAGGAGGGCATAAGCAATTCAGGAGATTCTTGGAATGCATCAATGATAACTTCCTTCTCCAAGTGATAGAGGAGCCGAAGTGGAGAGGTGCCGTGCTGGACCTTGTTCTCACCAACAAGGAGGGACTGATGGGGAATGTGGAGCTCAAGGGTGACCATGAAATGATGGAGTTCAAGATCCTTAGGGTGGCAGGGAGTGTGCATAGCAAGCTCACTACCCTGGACTTAAGGAGAGCAGACTGTGGCCTCCTGGGGTCTGCTTGGGAGAGTACCATGGAGGGAAGATGGGCCCAAGAAAGCTGGTTAGTATTCGAGAATCACCTCCTCCAAGCTCAGGAGCGATGCATCCCAACAAAGAGGAAATCAGGCATGGATGAACAAGGAGCTCCTGGACAATCTCAGACACAAAAAGGAAGCCTACAGTGGGTGGAAGCAAGGACAAGTAGCCTGGGAGGAATACAGAGAAATTGTCCGAGCAGCCAGACATCACGCTAGGAAAGCTAAAGCTTTCCTGTTAGAATTGAATCTGGCCAGGGACACCACGGGCAATAAGAAAAGCTTCTATAGGTGCATCAGTGATAAAAGGAAGACTAGGTAAAACGTGGGCCCTCTCTGGAAGGAAACGGGAAATCTAGTTACCCGGGATATGGAGAAGGCTGAGGTATTTGATGACTTTTTTGCCTCAGTCTTCACCAGCAAGTGCTCTAGCAACTCCACCCACGTCACAGAAGGCAAAGGCAGGAACTGGGAGAATGAAGAACCACCCACTGCAGAAGATCAGGTTTGAGACCATCTNACACCAAGCTGAGCAGTGTGGTTGACATGCCTGAGGGACGGGATGCCATGCAGACAGACCTTGACAAGCTCAAGAAGTGGGCCTATGTGAACCTCATGAAGTTCAACAAGGCCAAGAGCAGGGTCCTGCACATGGGTGAGGGCAATCTCAAGCACAAATACAGGCTGGGCAGAGAATGTATTGAGAGCAGCCCTGAGGAGAAGGACTTGGGAGTGTTGGCAGACAAGAAGCTCAACAGGAGCCGGCAGTGTGCACTTGCAGCCCAGAAAGCCAACCGTATCCTGGGCTGCATCAAAAGAAGCATGACCAGCAGGTCAAGGGAGGTGATTCTCCACTCTGGTGAGACCCCACCTCAGGTATCACATCCAGCTCTGGGGTCCCCAACATAAGAAGGTCATGGAACTGTTGGAGCAAGTCCAGGGGAGGACCACGAAGATGATCAGAGGGCTGGAGCACCTCTCCTATAAGACAGACTGAGAGAGTTGGAGTTGTTCAGCCTGGAGAAGAGAAGGCTCTGGGGAGATCTTATACCAGCCTTCCAGTAACTGAAGGGGCCCCACAAGAAAGCTCGAGAGGAGCTGTTTACAAGGGCATCAACTGACAGGACAACGCGTAATGGCTTTAAGCTGAAGGAGGGTAGATTTAGATGAGATTTGAGGAAGGAATTCTTCTCTGTGAGGGTGGTGGGGCAGTGGAACAAGTTGTCCAGAGAAGCAGTGGATACCCCATCCATGCAGGTGTTCAAGGCCCGGTTGGATGGGGCTTTGGGCAACCTGGTCTAGTGGAGGGTGTCTCTGCCCATGGCAGGGGGGTTGGAACTAGACGATCTTTAAGGTCCCTTCCAACTCAAACCATTCTATGATATGATTCTATGATACTGGTTCAGTTCACTTCAACCAGAGAGTTCATGTAGGTACAGCCTCAGAATTCTCAATGTCTTCAGTGCTCCAGAGGACAAAAAGACTTGGTACTTTGGAAAGTGTTCGAAGGAGAGAATTGTTACCTCTGCTAAGTGACCATGAAAATCAAGATATATTTTGGGGAAAAATTCCAAGATGTTAACATTACTTTTGAATTTAACAAGTAAATTTCTGAAAATTTGTAGTGTCCGCCATTGCAGGCATGTTGCATAATTAGATTTAAGCACCATGATTACATTTGATATATTTTGGAATTTGTAAATCCAGGGAAGGCTGCAAGCACTTTGCAAGAATGCATAAAGTACTACTTGGAGTATCACTGCAAGTTAGCTTAGCAACTTTTCACTGCTTCTGTTGTGATTTCATAAGGCCCCTTCCTCCCCCACTCCTTCTTTTTCCACCATCAACACCTTTCATGGGTGTCATGCATCCCTCGTTGTATTTGACTCTTTCTTCATGCACCAAAGGTGCTTTTATTGCAAGAGAGCTGATGTGAATTACTATCTTGCATAGAATGCTGGTGGAAATAGAAAGCTGGACAAGGTCATCATCAAAAGGATACGAGTATAATTTCTCTGAACTATGCTCCAATAACTGTACCTTGTTTCCAACAGTAAGACAGTTTTTTACTGTTAGTGCTTTCACTGTGAAAAATCAACTTCTTCCTGTCCTCACACAGCTTCTTCTACATTGTCACCCAGAGGGGATGTCTCTTGAATATCTTTTCTTTCAATTCTGCTCGTAAGAAATTAACTTAATGTGACTAGGAATAAAATTGGGATGTTTGTTTATTTGGAAGACTATATTTCACTATTCCCCTAACTTTTTAGTTAATGCTATATACCCATTAGTGCCTGTAATGTGGACCCTATGTCTTCATATTTGTTTGGTCAGTGGCCAGTATAAGAATGTAAGAAACTCTGTACTGTATCAGATCAAAGATTGGAAACAGCCTCCTTTTCTAGAGAGGCTATTGGTGATTCTCCAGGAAGGATAAAAGGTACAGAGTGCTGTTTCTCTGAGGCATTCCTCAGGGTTGTGTGAATCTGTGATTTAGGAACTTCTGCAGTTAAAGATGGTACCTAAGTTATTTTTTAAATAGTTTTAATGATGTATTTTCCATAAATTGTCTAACCACTTGCTGGACTTATATACATACTAACACTCTCAGTCATATGCTCTGATTTGGCTGGTCCTGTGTGGAGCTATGAGTTGAACTTGATGATCCTTATGGGTCCCTTCCAACTCAGGACTTTCTATGATTCTATGACATATCTAGTGGCAGAACATTCCTCACTTAACATGTTTAATCATGAATTATGTAAAAGAGTAGTTTTCCATGTTTGTTTTACATTGCTGCTACATAAATATGTTCCTGAAATACAGATAAATAATAAAATCATACTAAAGTGAAGTCCCTACAAAGAAATATCATGCTTGTGTGCGCTTTACTTGGAAGAGAAATTCTTACAATCACGAATGTTTATTTCTCACTGTGCTGAGACGGTGTGTATGACCACAGAAAGAAACATTAATTTGCCCGAGAGTATTGTGTTTCTTCAGTCCTGTAAATTGCAATTACTGGGACACAGCAGCAGCATCCCCCAGAACTCAACGCTTATTATCTTCTCTTTGTACCAGGGACAGATCCCAGAATGGGTGAGGATCTGCCTTTCAGAATTCCAGTAAGGGCTGCTCTGCTTTACTCTTTCCTTTTCTTCTTCCTCCTGCAGCGCAGCAGGTTCTGAAAGGAATGTTTCATAGGATTCATCTCAAATTGACATTGGTTAAGATAGTGGTTATTAATTTGGGAATGTCTGAAAAGAAATATAAAGGTGTTTATGCCGTTTATGTTTTTATTTAGTTTGGGACGTATACATATGATGTAGATGTGTTTCTTATTTTGTAAAAAAAACCGAAACCAACTCTATTTTGCATCCTAATCATACCTTGTTACACTGTCTTCCAAAGTTTTTTTCATTTTATTTAATTTTAAGACATTTCTGTTGTTTTTAATTTTTTTCAGGTTTTTTTTGTTTTGTTTTGTTTTGTTTTTTTTTCAAATATAAGTTGCCCAAACCTACCTCTGTATTACTTGTTGCTTGATGTACATTTTTTTCTTTTTTTTTTCCAGACACAGTGGAAATGCTTTAATACCTCTGGTTCAGATCTCATTCCTTTTCTCTTAGAATTTGCATTGCCCTTGTGAACCTCTCCTATCAGTAGAGAGCGTATTTGAGAATTTACTTCATCATATATTACTGATAATGGAAAATTTCTGATATAAGAGGGGTGGTGTAGATTAAGGTCAAATATATCTCCCTTCTCTTTCAGTTGGTGGATCATCAATGATCATACCAATCCACATGCTATAATGAGTCCTCTTCTGAATTTGATTTCCACTAAATATTTCTCCTTTTTTTTGTTAGACCATGGCAATAATTTTCTGGTTTAGAAAGCTGTCTTTTGTAACTAGGAAAACTGGCAACAACTGGAAAAGTTACTAATTCCATTTTGTCATTGAAAGCAGCAGGATCAGTTTTAAACGGGCATTAGATACGAACTGTGTGATCTGAGAGTTAGATATAGCATTATCAATATTAAAATATTACAACTGTATTGATTTGGGTTGATCTGGGTTAGTTGTTACCCTGAAGTAGACCCTATTTTTAAAATTAATGAAGTCTGTATATTAAATATGAACCATCAGAACTCTGTAAGTATAAAATTCAATATTATACCATGGGAAATCAAGTGACTTGAGGGCTAATAGTTGTATATAAAGTAGACATAAATAAACTCAGAAAAAATAACTGCTGTGTGACTTGACAGAAGTAAAATTACTGTTTGCAAAATTAAGAATATTCACTGCTTTGTCTTATGTAGTTATCTTCTGAGGAAGGGCTCTGAGTCTGAAATCTCTGCAAGTAATTGATTTGCCTCGTAATACACAAGCCTAAAAGGGATGCTTTATCAATATTTGCTCTTCTCTAGGCAGAGTCTTTGGGTCTGGCAACGACCGAGTCTCTGTAGGTTGCTTTCCCCTAACTCCAAACATTTTCCGGCAGGAAAATTAAGAGGGATGATAGGTCTTATAAGTGAAGCATTGACTTGAGACTCTGAAGACTGAAGTTTTTTTCTTGGCTCTGCTATTGCGTGCTTTTTTAACTTTGAGTCACTCAGAGGCAGATCCAGAGGCCAATGAGGTTAGTTGTAGGACTTCTATTTGTGTTAGACTGGGTTTATATGAGCACTTTACTCTTTTTGTTGTGCTCCCTTTTCTAATTTCTTTGAGAGTTGTATGCCTTTCTATCACCCCTCTCATTTTTCCTATTAAACTCTAAACTCTGTTGTAGGGACTGCCCCTTGCTGTATGTTTTTATAATTTAAAACACACCAAAGTGTAGATGAGGCCTCTGCTTTTGTAATGAACGTTGATACTGCAAAGATCTCTAGCTTGAGACATTACATAACGTTTCCAAAAACTGGAAGATATACCCTGGGACACCTCAACTTTTAGTCTGTATTAAATCTCTGAATGCCAGCAATAGTGGTTACAGAACTGTTCTATTGCCTATTTTAGGATGTAAATTGGTTTGGAAAAGTGACTGTCTACTTTCCTTCCCTCCAGCCTGAGGTGAAGTGGCTTGCTTATTGAATACTCTTATCCCTCAAAAGCCATGTACACAAGAGTGTACTTGTGATCTCTGCCTGAACTGGAATAGTGATCTACATACTGTTAAAGGGTATTTAGAGTAAATTCTCTCTGGGGTTAATAACCCTTCAACTATTCACTCTGTAGTCTAATCTTTTTCAGAACTGCCTTGTAAAAAATGCAATAGCTTGTTAAACTTGTACTCCAAGGAAATTATTGTGTACTATATTTGAGGATCAAGCATAATATTTGTAGTTTTTTCATCTCTAATTTTCTATCCTCAGTAGTATTTTAAAAGTACAGTGGTAGCTTACTCCTGCATTTTAAGCAGAAAGGAAATGCTCAGAGTTTGTGTTTGTTTTGCCTGTACCAAATGGATTACTGTGCTGTGAATATTTTTTGCAGCTTGGGATGTTTTGATAGACTGTATTGGTTTAGTTTTATGGTATTCACTTTTTAGCTTTTCTTAAATCATGAAGCATTATTGTTGCGTTGTTTTCTTTGTTTTGACGTTTTGTTTGCTTATGAAGCAAAACACTTGATAAAACACTAATTTCTGGAGCATGGATTCATGCTTTGTTTATTGATAGTAATTCAGACTCTCCTCTATACATGGAATTGTTAATTTCAAATGGCTTTATACAGACACTCAGTCTCCTGAGCACTTTCTAAAATTACATTCATTTATTTCACAGTATTTTTTGTAGACAAAATGATGCCTTTTTTTTTAAAAAAAAGCTTTGAATCTTAGGCAGAGAGACATTAAAATCCAAAGTTCCTTGTGATATTGGCTGTCTTATTTCTAACATGTTTTTTCTGATCATCCAACACCCTGTGCTCTCTTTAACACCAGTTTAAGCTCAGTTGTGTGACACCGTATTCAGTGTTTCTGCAAATCTAGAAATTAGGGGCTTTCAAGTTGTGTACCCAAAAGACAAGAAACATTTAATAACGGTTTTATATACTTACATTCTATCAGGCAGGAGCTACAGGTAGCCCAATCACCTTCTCAAAGCAGGGTCTGGCTACAGAGGTCAGTCCAGGTTATTCTCAGCTTTACGCTGTCTGGTCTTGAAAACCTCCAAGAATGAGGACTACACAGCTTCTCAGGGCAACTTGGTCCAGTGCTTGACTGTCCTCATGGTGAAAAAGCTTTTCCTTTCCTTCCATTTGAAGCTGTTCTTGTTTAAATTTATGCTTCTTGTCTTCCTGCCATGCACTGCTGTAAAGAGCCTGGCTCCATCTTCTTGATAATGACTTTGTAGGTACTGGATGACCCCTTGCCCTTGTCTTCTCCAGGCTGAACAACCCCCCCATTCCTTCAGGCTCTCTCACAGGGTGCTTCAGCTGCCTGACCAGCTTTGTGGCTCTCCACTGAACGAACTCCTGTTCCTCGGTGTCTTTTTGGCATTGCCCAATACTGGATGCAGTATGCCAGATGTAGTATAACAAGTGCCAAGAAGAAATGGACAATCACTTCCCTCCGTCTACTGTCTGTGTTTCTGGTCATACAGGCCAGGATGCAGTTGGCCTCCTTTGCTGCGAGGGCACGCTACTGGATCACGTCCAGCTTGCTCTTCACCAGCACCCTTTAGGTCCTTTGCAGCGGAGCTGCTTGCCAGCCTCTCGGTCCCAGCCTGTGTTGTTGCAGTGGGCTCTTGCTTCCCAGGTGCTGGACTTGGCACTTGTCCTCACTGAACGTCATGAGGTTCCTGCTGACCCATTCTTCCAGCTTGTCTAGGTCCCTCTGAGTGGCAGCCCTGGTTTAATCAGTTGAGAGAGAGGCAAACAGGCACATTTGTATAACATTGTTATGAAATCTATTATTATGTCACAATATAATCCTCCTAACATGCTCACCAAAAGGTTTGTTGGTATAAGTTAATAACTTTCATTAGACCAACTGATGCATTTGGAGAAAATGAACAAGCTTTTAGGAACACGAGCCACCTTCTGAAAAAGAAGCAGCAGCAAAATTCAAACAGATACAAATTAGAATAAATGGTTGCTCTGAATTTAATGTAATTATGTAAATCAGTGAGGCAATCTGAAAGGAAAAAGTAAAAATGGAATAGAGAACCTGGCAAGGTGATAGGGTCATTAGACCTTTGGGATACAGAGATAGGTTGGTAATTATGCCTCTGAAATGCTGAGCGATTTGGATGAAGTCAAACATAAGGAAAACTGCAACACACTATAAAATCAACATCTTTACCAAATTCCTTCTTTCTATTATCCAGGAAAGTTCCTTAGCCTTTTCTTCCAAGATAATGTACAGGAGTTCCTTGATAATCAAGACTGAGATTTTTTTTTTTTCTTGGTGAAAAATGTTTTCCTATTGGTAAATGGGTTTTATCAGTTGTCAGTGTGAGTTTACTCTGATATGCTGTAATTTCTTTGACATATTTTACATGTTTCAATCAGTTGTTATTGGAATTTGGTGCATTGCAAGAAGTACAGTGAATAATACGTGACTTCTGATGATTCTGTTGTCGGGAAAATTTATCACTCTGTGTAAAGTTTTGCAGTTAATACTGGGAAAATTTGGAAGATGTCATCTTTCTCCAATGTAAGTTCTTATTTTTAAATGATTTTCCAAATAGATTTCAGTAGGTATCACACAGAACAATGTAAGTTCAGTGAGATTTTCTTTTTAAGAAAGATGATGACACTTGGTGGCTTGATCAAAGATGTGATCTGCTCTCAAAGAAGCATCCCTTTTTGGTGCAAGTTCTCTTTAGGTTAGCTGGATTCAATCCTCTGAGCAATTTTAGTGATCTCTTTGGGCTATGTGTCATAGACCTTTTGCTTTATTTTGAAGAATGCCAGGTTTTGAAGATGTAGATGTGTTGTTTTCCAGAATTCCCATATGTAATGAATTGAAGGTTGCCGATTATAGGTTGATCGTGAGGTCTGTAAAGTTTAAATTGGTGTAGAAATGTTCTGGATGTTGTGGGTTCATTCAGCCCGCAGTGGAGTTAATTCCTTTGTTATTAAACAGCCAATGAATCATTTAGTGGCTCTGAAGGAAAGGATGTTTTCCATCTTCTATATCTTCTCTGTAATTTCCAGGTCGCAATCAGATCATCTTTAGTTGGTATTTCATCTTTCTGCTACTGCTCAGCTTGTGCATGTGCAAGGCTTTTCTAACAGAACTTTTCATAGCCTTTCTCATTGGTTTTTCATTCCATTTTACCTACTGTAGTTCACATGATATGAATTTTCCTGATCTTAAATTGTTTTATTGTTAGTTTAACCAATATGTGTCTACAATAAAGGTCATATATACACCTATATTATTGACCAGCAAAAGCTACATCTTGAGTTCTACTTAGCTGTGTACAGAGGTATAATGCACTGACAAATTTTCAGCATCTGACATATAATTTCTCTAAAGACAGTGCAAAACAGATTGTGGTTTTAGGTTTTCAAAGGAGCTGCATGTAAATGTTCTGTGGTGCAAATATAGATGGTGAAAATTTGTGTATATAAAGTACTAGAAGTACCTATGCTACTTACAATTATCAAGAATCTTTTCCTTAGGATGGCTGGCATATGTTGGATGATGGTCCAGCAAAGTTCCAGTGGGTGCTGTAGTTTCTGAATGCAGTAACTGTGAATGATTTAATAACTGTAAACATGTGTTTCCAGAGCCTATATGGCATCCTTTTCCTGGCCGTTAGGCAAATATGATATAGAAAAGAGTGGTGATTGGTGGAAAACTTAGTTACAGCTGAAGGTGCCTGTCTATAACATTCCAGTTATTCCACCAAGAAGTGAATTTCATTGTGATAGAATTCTCTGGGGTTAAATTTGGGAGGGAATTAAATTATGAAATTGGAGGAGGCAGAAGTTCTATTGACAGAACTCGTCACAAGCTTTGAATCTAAAGAAACACTTCCCTCAGGCAAAAACCATGTGCTCACTGCTGAAAGATATCTCTCTTGAAGCTACTCTTACAAAATAAACGTTATTTACGTCGGGTCAACCTAAGCTGCTTTGTGCCTTGTGTTTAGAGTCCTTTCTCTGCCTCTGCTTCTACTTTCTCTGTATCAGTTGCCCCACACAAGTGAGTTGGACGTGTTTTCAGAAACTCAAAACAGTGACTAACAGAAATAAGTTGTTTTAAACAGGCTGTGAGCCTTGAACATGAAGCAGTCAGTTCTGTTTGAGAAAACACAAGAGAAGGAAATAACTAGGTTTCATTGATATGTCTGTATGACACGATCTATGTGCTTTTCTGTTATACACTTAGAAGACCATTGCTACATCAAAACTTCTTTGGCTTGTAGTCAGTGGGATGTGTTAGTCCTATGTTGTCTGCAGATGAGGTATATACTTGGTAGCTGGCTTTCTTACACTCCTGTGCTGTTCTCCATTTACAGTGCTGTGACTACTCACCGGTCATCTGGGTGGCTGGCTGTGCGTGACTGTATAGGAAAAATCAATTTATATTAAAATAGAGGTCGTATTTGATTTTTTTATGATAAGTATCAGTAATTTTCGTAACACTTCAGAGAAGATGGGTGAAATTGTAGAAACAAAGGGTGGAATCTTGCTAGTTTCCAAATGATTGCCCACAATTGCAGATGACAGGTTTTCCTGGAGAAGGACTGCTCTACTCTTCCACCTCACCCCATGCACTAGAGAGTAGAAGAGTTCCTGTGCCTTAGAGCTGTGCGGTGTTTTTACTTTGCAAAGAATGTGTAGCTACTAGTGAAGTCATGTGGTGGATGGACTCTGGGTCTAGCTCTCTGCATAGCAGCTACCACGTAGAAAATCTCATTCCATGTAAAGGATTATGTGGAGTAGTCAAATCACATTGTGACAGCTTTCCAGTGCAATTCCATGCCAAGAAGACACAAGTCCTAAACAAAAAGAATTTTAATATTTTCATCCATTACTTCGATAAAAAAATAAATTGCTTCAATCAAAAAAAATTTAAGAATCCAAATGACATGGTTCAGGACTAGCAGCATGTGATTAATAAAGATCAAGGATTTTAAACTTTAACATTTCATTTCATTCTTAACACAAGTAGCATTTTTTCACACATTTTATACAAACCTTAAGTATGTTTTAACTTACTGCAAAATGAGAAGAAATGCGTTACATTAAAGTGCATGTCATTTGCTTGTGCATTGTAGGTACCAGTCATTTTATAGCAATTTTGAGTTATTTTTCTGTCAGTTTGTATTCCTATTCAACGAGATATACAGAAACCCTCACTTAGAACAACTCCCTTAGGGCTCACTCCTGGATGTCAGTAGTGTGAGCAAGAGGTCTTGTGCGTAACAAGAATAGGTCATAAAAATGTAAACTTTCAGTCACTTACATGTGGTGTTATTGTCTGTTTCTGTGAAATCCTGGATGTGTGTAATTAGGTTGGGGTTTTTGATATTAGGTTTAGGACACAGGTATGGACATACTCTTCTTTTACTTGCAGATTTTGGAACTTTTTGGTTTGTTTGTGGTTGTTTTTTTTTAACTTTTGCTGTATCCCACTTCACCACGTGCTATGCTACCTGGCTGTGACCAGAAGCTTATGGGGAAAACAGATGTTTAGTTACAGTGCAAGGTTATAAAAATCTAAGGATTGCAGCTAGGCATATATAGCTGAAAGAGCAATAAAAACATTTTGTTATTGCTGATATATTAGCATCATTTCTTTGGCTAGGAAAAGTGTAAATCAGTTAGCATGCAAATGACTTGTAGGTACCATTTTGATCTTGGCCACAATGCAACATATAAGCTGTTCAGATAATGCAATTTTGTTTTGCTTTATCCTTATGTCTAACTGTACTACTAATACAATTGTGCAGCCTATCGTTGCCACTGCCATTTCTGCTCTTGGGTCCTTATTAAAATAGCTTAGAGGCAGTAAATTAGATAGAATACTACATCCATTAAAAAAGGATGCTACCTGGAGACTTCCATGTTTTGCAAGTATTCTTTCTAGAATATTTAAAATTATCTGTCGGATAATGATCCAAAAACAGATATTGAGCTTAATACATTAAATACAGAATCTTTATGTGTTTTTTTTCTTTTTCTTTTTCTTTTTTTTTTTTTTTTTTAAACAGAATAAAAAGAAGTTGTATAGACCATATCTGGTAAAAGAGATGAAATCTTTAAGTCTTTTATTTTTATCCAGAAGTAGCTTTTCATGTTTTATATTAATACCTTTAAAGTCTGTAATGTGGCTATTGATTGTGGTTGTGGTGGTTTAACCTGGCTGGCAGCTAAAACAACCACACAGCCATTCGCTCACTCCCCCCCGTTGGAATGGAGGAGAAAATCGANTTTTGAAACAGAATAAAAAGAAGTTGTATAGACCATATCTGGTAAAAGAGATGAAATCTTTAAGTCTTTTATTTTTATCCAGAAGTAGCTTTTCATGTTTTATATTAATACCTTTAAAGTCTGTAATGTGGCTATTGATTGTGGTTGTGGTGGTTTAACCTGGCTGGCAGCTAAAACAACCACACAGCCATTCGCTCACTCCCCCCCGTTGGAATGGAGGAGAAAATCGAAAAGGAAAACAGTAAAACTCATGGATTGAGATGAAGATAGTTTAATACGGTAGAAGAGAAAGATGATGATGATGATAATAACAATAATAATAGAATATACAAAACAAGTGATGCACGGCACAATTTCTCACCACCTGAAACCAGTGCTCAGCTAGTTCCCAAGCCACAGTCTCATCTTCTGGCTAGTTTCTCCAGTCATGTATGGAGCATGACGTTATGGAATACCTTTGACGTTATATGGTATATATTTATCCAGTCTGTGTCAGCTGTCGTGGCTGTGTCCACTCCCAGTTTCTTGTGCCCCTCCAGCCTACTCGCTGGCGGGGTGGGGTGAGAAGCAGAAAAGGGCTTGGCTTTGGGTAAGCACTGCTCAGCAAAAACATCTCTGTATTATCAACACTGTTTCCAGCACAAATCCAGAACATAGCCCTGTACTAGCCACTGTGAAGAAGATGAACTCTATCCCAGCCTAAACCAGCACAACCTTTTACATCAGACATTTTTAGAAGTGATATTTTGCAAGTTTCTAGTAAAATCTCTTAGAACTGCTTTTCTTCTCAAAAAGAGAGTGTGGTTTCTCTTTTGTGAGAGAGTAATTCAGTTGCCTAAATGAATCGATCCTCCCTTGTTCTACAGCAATGCAAAATGTCCCTTCAGCTTGTTTTGTTCAAGGTACCAACACACAGCAGCACAGTCAATTCTCAAAAAAATTTTGTTTTGTGAGGGTAAACTTACACAGCTACTGAGAAACAGGTATACCTTTTGTTATAAAGTAAACAATCATTTAAGAGATGCTCAGTAATGCAAGCAATATGATTGGATGTTATCGATTTTATGTACAATGCTATTATATTATCATGAGACTTTCTGCGGGATCCTGATATTGTAAGAATGAGATATTATAGGTCTAGTGTTCTAAACCAGATTGAGCAATAAAACATTATAGAAATGTTAATCCATGAATTTTCATACATTGTATGAATATAAGGAGGTCTTGCTTTTTGCTGTTACAGAGATATAAATAATAGTTCTATTCCAATAAATTTCTATACATGTATTAGCTACATCTAGAGTTAGGGTTTCACCTATTTCTCTGTGTCAGTGCACATATATGTATAAGAGAGAAAAAGAGAATCCCATGTTCTTTCCACGTTGAATGACTTGTGCTTTTCTAGCAAGGTTTTAAAAAAAAAAAAATACAGTTTAAGAGTCCATTATGAGAAGAATATTATCTTTTTCCTTCCTCTAGATTTTTTGTGGGTTTTCATAGGTTGTCTTTTGCTCCCTGCCCTGTTATTTATGGCCAATGATAAGGCAGAAACATTTTTCTGTGGTTTTGTGAGCAGGTTTCTGAAGTTACATAACAATTCTTTGTAATAGGTGGAAATGGAAAAGGTACTGAGTATATTATTATTTGTATTGGAAAGGTGCTGCCAAAGTTCAGACAAAAGTAAGAGTTACTGTGTAGGCTTTTATGTAATTTATACTGGTTTTTCCCCATGAAATTTCCAATACAATAACTTTTATTTGACAAAGTAGAAAGTACATGGTTTTGGCTAAAAGTAGAAAGTAGCCTGCAATGTTGAGGCTTGGTGGGAGGAGGTCATTCCATATGTTTATGCTATGTTTGATGATCATCCATAGCAATTAAATATAGTCTTTCCATACCCATAATAGAGTAGGGAGCCCACCTCTGGTTTTATTTATTTAGTCCTTCCTTTAGAATCTTGTGAATTAATTACAAACATTGAGGCTGTTTATTTGCAGGCAAAATGTTGGGCAGCTCATCCACTGTGAGTTGTCAGATCATCCTTGAAAGTCACTATTGATCCTCAGTTTTGAGGGCTTGAAACTGGAGCAATGGGAGGCTCAGGTGAGGTAATGGTTGGTGGCTTAAGCATGTGGTATACAAGTAGGCAGGTACTTCTCCTGGAGAGTCTACAGCAAAGCTTCTGTGGTTAAGAAAATCTGATCATGCTTGGCAAAGGAACCAGTCAAAACAGTTATCTGAAATTATTAGTTATTACATGTCTGCGTGATGACTATGAGGTGCAGACGTTAAAGGCAGAGCCAGGACACTGACATTCCCAGAAGATCAGTTTGAAATCCTGTGATGGACAAATATCAGGTCTTCGCAGTTGTCAAGAGCTGAAGATGCAATTCACGTTGATGGAGAGAATTGGCTTAAAAACTAAATAGCATGGAGAACACTTGAGTTAGGTGGAGTGCATTTGTCTGATTAAGCAGATACTTTGATTAATACTAGAAAGGCATCAGAGAGATATCCCACACAGCTCTCAGGGGATATGGAATGCAGCCATTTTGGGGAGAGATCCTAAGGTATTTCATAGTATGGGATTAATTGCTATATTGAAATTTTGTGTCATGAGGATCTTGGACTACCTAGCCCTAGCTCAGGTCCTTCTTGGATGCCAATAGTAACTTTCCATTGATAAAATTTTTTACGAGTCACACCCTTTCTCTCTTACTTTCACCAGCTACAGTGTATGCAAGGGTATTTCCTCCTTTCTGATGATAAGTTATGTTGTTTGATAAGGGCCCATGCTGGATGGGTTTTGAAAGCCCAAATGGACCATGCTCAGTCTCTTAGAGAAAGGAGCTTCTAAAGCGAATTGGAGATAGGGTATCATGTGAAGTACAAAGAGGCACAACTCACTTTACTCCAGTCTCTTAGCCATATGAGAATGGGCTGAAATAATTTTCAGGTAGACACTTCTGACATCTATCCACAGACAGGTGAAAGTTAATGAGAAAGGTGTGATGGCTATTCATTGCATGGCTGCATGATTTCTAGAGAAGTCAATGATGTTGTTTCTTATCTCTTGTCTGAGGACCATGATTCTACATGTTGATGAATCAGTTGGTGGGAAAAGCACAGCAGAAATCTTCATTTCAGTGCATCTTTTCTGAAGAACACTGTTGTGGTAGAGTACCTTAATCCACTTCAAAGAAAAGATACCTCTCAACTTTCCTAGGAGTTAATAGAATTGATGGGATTAATTTGATAATGAAAAGATGATGTTTTTAATAAAACATGAACATAAAGTTGTGCTAATTTGTTTTTAAACTGAAGTTATTTTTATTTTATTAATTTACCAGTTGATATTTTTGTTTCTTTTTTATTTATTTTTCTCCAAACTTGGTCAGGGCATTTACTTCAAATATGCTTAGATGAAACGTATCAAGTAAGTCTATACAGAGACTGTGCAAATGGGAATACAATCCTAGAACACGTGTAAGTTCAGAAGACAAACCCAAAGGTTTTATGCACGGAACAATGAATGGAAATGCACGTAGTGATATATAATACTTGGGGAAAGGCAGTGTCATTAGCATTTTTGTTTTATTTAAGATTGTTTTACTATTGTTTTGAATATTTTTGTATATAACAGTACACTATTTTTCCTGTGTGTTGTAATTTTATTAATATAACATGCATGAGTATGAAAAACTTTTAATGGTATTTAATATTTAAATAGTTAGGGTGATTAAGTTGTCTATGATTTAAATCAGCTGGCTGAGAGCTTGTAGACATTCATGCCACATATATTAATGTGAATCAGATAAGCCAATGGATATAATTGTTAAGCAATGAAGTATTTATCCTTCCCTAGTGGGTGGGTTTCAGAGGATCCTGGTGTTTCCAAGCCAAGTGAGAAACCCAAAGAGAAAACAGAGCCAAGAAAAACAGTGTGGATGTTACAAATGGAAAAGATACACATGAAAACCCTTTATGATTGTCAAGGGGTGGGGAGGAGTACAAAGGACCTCTCAGCTTCTGAGATCAGAGTGAAATCTAAATGAACTTTGGCTGTTGAACCTGTTGAAGATTTGATAACTGTCTGCAAAATTCAGTAAGACCTTGCTTCTACTGCAAAACCCGAGTACTCTTCTACTGTTCTCTATACCCTATGATAAACTGTTTCAGTTTAGTAATAGATTTCTGCAGGTTTAGTGAGTTGAATTGGTTTATTGGCCAACAGCTTTTCCTGGAATGGCTAGACATGTTCCTTCTGCCTGCTCTAAATGGACATATAGTGTGCAGGCATAAAAAGTCCTACTTTTCTGAGAGGCATTGGACCTCCTAATATACCACAGGTGATAGGGCAATTTTGCACAAATAGCTTAGGACAAATCCCTTCAAGGGGAGCCAGGTTTTGCCTCCTTTTGCCTGGCCAAAAACTTGTTATTTTTCAATGATAAGAGCAAGTTGCTGACTTTTTTTTTTTTTTCCCCAGCCATTGTTAGCCTTGGTTGCAGTTCTGTCTGCAGAAGAATAAATGTGGGCTGATTTAATTGCTTTGGAGCCAAATTCTTCAAGCTCTGTGGTACACATATGATACAAGAAAATTGCTTTCTCTGTGGCTATTATAAATATTTGAATATTTAGAGTTTAAATCTCTTTTCATGCTTTTGCAAGTGAAGCAGAGAAAAAAATATTAAAAATACATGTACCTATGTTTAAGTAATTAAAAAGTTGGACAAAATGTGTTATGAAATAGCATTTGGCTTTGGGTGATTCAAAGTACACTCTGTGTGACACTAACCTTTATTAAGCCATTTACACAGATTATTATCGCCAGAAACTGTCCTGTCTTTAGACCCTCTTTGACTGACAACCAATTGCAAGTATCACAAAACCGCTGTGGAGCGAGTGAAATGACATTATTTTATCTCTTCCTGAAAACATGGCTATAAATTGCACTGAAGGGAAGCTATATTATTTTCTTCAAAAACTCTTGGCCTGAAAGTGTACTTCAGTTACTTGAATTGTACTAACTTAACATAAAAGTAAATTGTTTTACAGGTGTAATAGCATTTCATGGGGTCTGAATTAGGAAAGCAGCATTTTCATCTCCAGAGGCATTTATTTTTCTAGATAAAGCACTTGTGAAAGAATCCAGAATTTTCTTCAAATCCTGAAGGTATAACTTACCTTGTGAAAGGAAAAACTTTCACAACAGTAATGTGATAGAAAATGAAGAATCTCATATTCTTGTTATACTTTAACACCTTGCGACTATTAGGCTATAGTCTATTAAAATAAACTACTAAAGTGGATTTAAAAATATTTCATGTACTAGATGTTCTGTAAAGTAATCCTTGATCTTGCTCATAGGACTTTTCTTTTTATTTGATCAAAATATGTGGGGTTTATCTATGTATTCTTGTCTTCTGTCTTATCTTTAGTTGTATGGCTATTTCCTGTTTCAGGGGTTTGGATATATCCAACAATTATTTAGAGTTTAGACAAAATACAGAAATAGGGCGGGGGGGTTTTTTAACTTGTTTTAACACACTTAATATGTATGGAGTCTTCATCTTAAAATCAGCGCTGCATTAGATGTTTAGGTTTCTAGTCATAAATCCTATTTACTGGCCAATTAATATATTTCCTATTTTTGTAGGACTATAGNTTTTTTTTTTTTTTGCTGTACAAAATTAGAATCAAATTTGTATCATTAAAAAAAACCTGTTTGCTTTAGTTTTAGGAAAATTTCAGTGTCTCATATTCAGAATTTGTAAATAATGGTATTTTGGCATATAGGGTTTAAAAGGAAATCCAATAGGTGTCTCAATATATAGTGAAAAAGTGTATATTTTGACATAAAACCAGTTAAGTAGTTGAGTCCCTCTCCTATAATGCCCCATTTTGTTCTTTCCTGACTTCTAGATCCTTTCTTTTCA
The DNA here is from genome assembly GCA_013400195.1 of Aramus guarauna. Taxonomy (NCBI): domain Eukaryota; kingdom Metazoa; phylum Chordata; class Aves; order Gruiformes; family Aramidae; genus Aramus; species Aramus guarauna. The sequence goes on along the minus strand of VXBL01004267.1, from coordinate 2,565,621 downwards.
TTGATGTCTCTGTTGTTTGCATATATATGAAAAATGAGAAGTCTCGGTTTTCTCAGCTGTTCTGTGCAGCAGTTCTTTGTTTAGATTCCAGACATTCAAATAAATTTGTATGTTGAGGAGACCTTTGCAAATCTGCTTTCACTAGTAAGATTAGTCATTTTTGTTCTTTTTGTCGAGGAGTGGGGATGGGGGGTGGCGATAATGTTGAGGCTGCTGATATGGCTTTAGGAATATGAAATATCCTGTATTTCATGAAAAAGTGTTCTTAGTCATGTAGGTTTGTAATAGAATTCCCTCTGGTTTCTGATCATATATGCATAAGCAACTCATTCCTCATTAATTTATCAGGCAAGGTACCGTACATATTTCTTTGTAGCATTTCTATCAAAGAAATTGTCCTAAATGGCTAACTGTTTTTTAGTCTCTGAAAGGCTTCATGGAGGCCTCTGTTGTTGTTTATATGTATATGGAGAAAATTACAATATGGAAGTAATTTGAGAAATTTCAACAGTTTCAACAATAGTGATCTAGAAATTGAATGGGTTGGAAATACTATATTCCAGTGCACTGCTGCATATATAATGTATGTACAGCATATGCTGAGGTCTTTTTCAAAACATTTACATTAAACCTGTCAGGTATTTATGAATAGCAAAAATTAATTTCCCCCAGTTCTGTCATCAGTTAGAGAAATGGATTTCAGCACAGAAGACTATCAGTGTTTCCTGCATACCAGAACAGCTCACTTCAATGTCATAGAATTACACCAGGTGGCCTGCTAAGAGTCAGCTTAATGTGATTCCAAATGATAGGGTAGAGAATGTGAGGGAAATTAAAATAGTATCATACTTATGATTTAAAAGGAAGTTAATTACAAGGGCTTGTTAATAAACAAAGAAAAATTCAGAATGTATTATCTGTTGTGTAGCATATCAGTAGTGAATGTGATACCATAAAAAATAAAATTTAACACTGCATAACTTTACATTGGCTATGAAATATTTAATTAAGTTGTTGACATGTTTTGCTTATTAATGGATTTTTGTCTTTGGAAAGAATTATTAAAATGGTGGGTTTAGCCTTTATATTTTTCAACATTGTCTGACAATGCAAACACAGTTGTAGCCTCTTTACTTTTTGTTTGTTTCTCTCATGCAAACACAAAACCATCTAGATGTGGCCAGGGTTTTGAAATAAAAATATTTATTCTGTTGATATAAAGTAGTTGGACACCAGAGAGTATAGAGGAAATGTTAATTATTGCCTAGTTTTCCGTCATCTGAAAATTGATCACGTAAAATTGCTATGTTAAATATTACTTAAGTTAAACCTGAATGGTGATTTGTTACTGGACTGTTTTTTACACAGTGGACTTGCATGTACTGCTTCATGACTGCCAGAGATCAGAATTCAGAGAATGTTAAAATATGGCTTTTATTATCTTAGAAGGCAGTTCTTATAACTGGGAAAAGATTTGCTGTGCTTTCCCTTTTTAGAATAAACAGTAAATATATATGACCTTATTTTTCAGCTTCTAAACAAAAACAAAGAAAAAACCCTCCCAAAACCAAACAAAAAACCTCACCATAAAAAAACCCCAAACTGTAGGCAAACTTACTCATATTTTACTTACTGTCTAGATAGAATGAACAAAAGGCACGCCTGAGTGTATACAGCAGTTAAAGGGCTTTCATTGTATTACAGAATTTCTTTTTATTTTAATTATTTCACAAATAAGAGTCCATTGAACAAAATTCCTTCCTTTTTGAACTTTGGTCATACTTAATTCTTAAACAATGTTAATGTAGGTGTTTTGTGTGAATTAAAGCTTGGCAGCTATATCTACATGTCAAAATTCAGCCTGTGTGATTTAACTTGCACATTCTTTGAGCCACTTAGAAGGAAAAAATGGTTTGGATACCTTTCTTCTCTGGGATGTTGCATGCAACCTGAAAATGTCCAAGAAACTGGAAAATGCATGAACCAGTGTCAAAGAATATGCTGGAGCAGATTGTATGTCTTCCCTCGTATTCACAGAATATAAAAATAACCCCCCAAAAACCTTAAGGGGAAAATGGAAAGCACAGAATTCTTTTATGATTATGAGAATTGTTAAAAAAATAATTCTGCTTATGAAAACAATTTAAAAAAACAAAAAGACATTTGGGAATAATAATTTCATGGGAAACACCAATTTGAATTAATATTGCAAGTATATGAAATAAGTCTAAATAAAGATGTGGTATTTTAATAGATATCCAGTTTTGCAAACCTTCAAAGCTAAATAAACGTTACCAATTATGCCTTTTAATAGCCTTTCAGACTTTATTAAGCTTATCAATTTTTAATCTTAAGTAAAAATAGGCTGAATGTAGTGAGGTAAATATTAAATGAATATTTCAAATGAATTGTTAAATATTTTGCCAATTTCTAACATAAATCAGCAGGTAATGTTGGTGAACAACTTCACATTAGAATATTTCACTTCAGTTTGCGAGGTTTGCGTCAAGCCCAATACACTATTATTGTTGTTGTTATAATATTTTGAAAGGATGGATTGATTAAGTGGCTGCAATGTATCTACAGATTTCTGTTTGTCAAATGGTAATGTCTTCAAGGTAGTGCTTGCCAAAAGCTTGCTTACTCAGCTGAAAACAAGTAAGATTTCCTGAGTGTTCCTGGAAGCAACTTGGAGATTTACTTTTAGGTAAGACTTCTGAGTTTGAAGAGAGGAACATAGATATTTCTATGGAGTTTAAGTGGCTAATGTACTGAAATATAGACCAGGGACTTTTGCGTCATCTATATTTATGCTTGGTCTACTTCAGTGCACAAGACAGGCAGGTTCTTTGCGCCTGAGCGTTATCACAGAGCTGCTTATGCTCACATGGACTGTGTCAGTACAGCACGGACTGGCCAACTTGGGAACAGCCATAGGGAACTGGTTGCTAAGTAATCCCCCAAATATCTCCAGGTCTTCAGTAGGCTTTCTGTCCTGTCCTACCTGTCTAGTCCTGCAGTAATCTGAGACTGGTTCCTTGAGAAGTGATCTGATCTAAGGCTTTTCCACACCCTGCTCCTCTGTGCCATCTCTGTGCAGGCTGGATCCTTCTGTCAGCCAAAATCTGAGACTGGCAGAAAAATGTTTTTTTGGTTTGTTGTTGTTTTTTTTTTTTTTTAATGGATTTGCTCTCTTTTAGTGAATTGAGTTGGTTTACAGTGGGATGAACACAATGAGCTCCAGAACCAGCATAATGTAATGGCAACTGGGAGCAGGGAAGGAGAAAAACTGAAGGATGGGATGGGAAGGGAGAGGACCTCCCTTCATAAGTAGCAGTGATCTATTACTACTCACCCTGAGTTACAGAACTGCACCCTGAGAGCGCCATTTCATAAGACAACTAAGCTGTTCTATGGGTTTCTCCAAAAAGGGTGTTGTTCCTGCTCCTCATGCTGTCAGTGTGTGACCTCTCTCCCTCCCCCACTCCCTGATAGAATACCAAAGTGAGTAAGTTTAGGGAACTCAACGTGCAGAAGAATGAATTAGTCCCAACACCACCACAACCAGCTTTCAGCCTGCTCTAGCTCAGCATGGGCTGTTTGGGCAGAAATGTCTGTTGGAAAGGAGAGAGAACCAGCACTCCTGTTGGTATGGTGGTATCATCTTGGATTAGTTGAAGTCAATGATGAAATTAAACACTGGATGTTTTCCAGAATAGTTACTGTCACTAGACCAAACTGACTTCCTCAAGAGCTTTCTTGATGGGAAGGCATTCTAATTAGAGGAAATGTATCACTTAGAGAAGATACTCTCTTTAGATTCTTCTTATGAAAACATTGAAATTCTTTTTCTGTCAGAAATCCATTCCAGATGTTTCTTAATTTTTTTCTTTATACAATTCTTTTATACATCCATTGTAGTCAGAATTGCAGGGCACAGCAGGTAAAAACTTGTCTCTGTTGAATTTTGTGTCAAAATGTCCATAGGTATCAGAGAAGCTACAACTATGCTCAACAGTTTTTAATGAATTTATTTAAAGTTTGTTTCTACCCTTAAATATCATGGATTTAATTAAGTAATTAAGTTTTAAATGGATTTACGTTGTCATCCTATTTAGATTTTAAGCAATTCCAAGAGGAGTATATTGTTTGTCTTGCGTGATTCGTGTATTTCTGTGCCTTCTTTTGTGCCATTAATAGCTGTATCTTTGGTTCCCAAATAGTTTCTTTATAATTTTAAATCATCAGTGTTTATCTTTTTTATATGAAATTGTGTTTTGTTGAAGCCATTCATTTTCAAGTCTATTATTTGTAATTATCATCTTTCATTGAGTTCTTGTGTCCTGTGTAAGCATCAAATGGTATATTCAGATTTGTGATTTGATTTCTGATTTTCTGAAAGAGAACATACAATGCAGGGAATACAGTATACTGTGATATTATCTTTCCTAGGTAGCTAGGAACACTTTTCTCTTTACAGACATCCTAATTACCCTTCAAATATCCAAAGTAAAAGTTAAATGGAGATTCTTCTCTGTAGAGATTATTTTAATAGTGTCCTGGCTATTGATAAATTCTCTATTCTAACTTTACAACAAAAAAAATTTGTAACATACAGAAAAAATCATGTATAACTGAGGTGAAGTAGTTTCAAATTACTGAAAATGTATTAGAATACATATTCATTCATTTAAAAATATTCTGTCTGACCAAGGTGGTCAAAGCAACATTAAGAAAATATAAAATTTGATATTACTTGATTAGAATTTAGTATAGTATTTCCTCAATCCAAACCATAGTGTTCAATTTTAGAATAGGCTTAATTGCTTTGAATATTCAGTGACTGGGATTTCCTGAATACAACTGTAAGGTTCCTGGCTACATGGAATGTTGTAATTGTCCTTTTAGTTAAATTTTCTGTTAAAAGTCATTATATCAAATTTTAATCTCATATAATCATTACCTAGTACTAGTGTTTCACTTAAGAGAAAGTGCTGTGGAAGGAGAAAGAAGGAAGAAATGTCAATTTAACTTGAAGCTTCTTGCCTTTTCTCTCCTCAATCCACTTGCAACATTCCACAGTCATCTTTCCTTGCCTTGATGCCAGATTTTTTCCTAGCTGAGGGAAAATTGTAAAATGTTAGCCTGTGGGAAATCAATCTTATGAAAATAAAGTCCTGAAATATATTTTCATTAAATAAAATGCTGATGATGGTGGCAAAATGTGAAATAAAAGAATTTAAATAATTTTGGCATTATTTGGAGTTCAAGACGTGCTTCTAACAGTCACAGACACGGAATATTACTTTATCTTATTCAGAAAGTCTAATTGCCATCGACCTCTTAAAGTTTTATTGGTTTTTAACTTTTGGTTATAGTATTCATTAGCTTCTTATATGATCTGAACCACTCCAATATTAATTTAAACAGATCCTTAAAACCAGCAGTGTGATCTCCTGTGTGGGCAAGCTAGATATATGACTTTGGCCAAATATATCCAAACCTTTTACCTCTAAAAAGGTCTTTTGTGGACCAGCAGCTTCAGTCGTCCTTGTCATGGACATCCCAAACTTTAAAACTTATTTTCAACAGTCAACATTTTTGTGCGAAGCTTCTCTTCTGAGATATACATCATGCTAGGCTCAGCCTCATTCTGCCATGACCGTTTCCATCATCACAAGTACTTGATCTGTTTCACGTTTTATGAAATCGATAAATCTCATCCCTAAAGAGTCCAGCAGCCCTTTGATTCCTGACCTGACATTTGCTAATGCTATTCCTGATGACCTGCCAGTACGGATCTTCAGAACTGCAGTCTGTGTTTGACAACATTCATAATATGAATCAATATTTAGCATTCAGTAAGTGAGCTGGGGAGTCATTTTATTGCTGCAAAAGGCTACATTGCCCCTGGGCAGCTGTCAGAAATGGGTAGTTATTAATAGCCCTCTCTTTTCGCTTAACATAGTCAGTAGGGGTCAGCCATGAAATGATTTAATCAGTTTATGATATCTGTGGCAAAGAGCACTTAAAATGTAATCACAAAATTTAAGGAGAAGTGTCCCTGGGCTGTTGTAATGTTTTCCTCATTTAATTTTCTCTGAAGTTGATTTGGTACACTACAAGGCTGACCAAGTGAAAGATTTGTGTTTAAAGTCCTTTTTGCTCTTCTGTCTTACTCCACATGTGTCTGAGTGTAGGGTTTTCACAGGAGGTGAGTGTGGTGATATTAAAGAGGAAAATGGTATTCCAAAATGTCCTTGTCTCAAGACCCCGTCCACTTGACCTTGGTGACTATACTGCTGTGAGAACATTGTGTGAGGATGAGGCATTTCCACATGTTTGAAAAGGAGGAGGAACTGTCCCAGACCTCCTCTTCTAATCTTTTAGAAACATTGAAAATACGGGTGCTGTAAATAGAGTCCGTCTTTGGGCAGCTTAGTTTTCTATGACTGCTTTACCAAAGGAGTTTACCACAGGTCTTGCTGAACTTGGCAGCACTGTAACACTTGCATGTCAATAAGGGATCTGATCTGGAAAAATGTCTTCAGTGTGTGAAGTACAAACAAGCTTGCTTCAATATGAAATTTCCCTTTTCTCTTTCACTTTTACCTACAAATATTGTGAATGATGGGTAGAAAATTTCACTGTGTCTATCTCTGAGTTTCCCTGTGTCCATCTTGCAATATCCTGAGGCATTTCATAGTGTAAGTGCTTGTGTCGCCATCCTGACCTTTTCTGAAGTTTTTTTTTTCAGTAGTACTTCCAGTAGTACTTCCGAGTCAATCTTTGCAGGGCTTTAAGGAGGAAAGCGGATGTTTTCTGTTCAATAGTAGTTGTTTCCTCATTTGTAATAGTGAGGCTGAGGCTTTGACTTTCAGAATGGTTGTATGAAGTTTATTTATAATAGAACTCCAAGATGAGCACTGATTCTGTCAGTAATTTAAGATGAAGAAAGCTGGTTTATGAGCAGCTTTGTCCTGGGACATGTTAAAGCACATTTACAAATTTCTTTCCCATATTTCAGTAGTACTTCCGTGCATTCTCCTTGTGTACAGTATCCGTTCCTCTATGGTAGTATATTGTCTTTGCGTGGTACGGTTCCAAATGTTACATGCAGCATTGCTACTAGGGGTAATAATCATCAGGATCAGCGTCCTGATGGAGGGATAGGAAATTGCAATTCGGTTAAACAAAAGTTTCAAAATCAATATATTGCAGAAAATTTTGAGTGTTGATGAAGCTGACCAATACATCTTTTGATAGGGAAAAGCCTTTTCAGGCAATTACAGTAAACTTGCTGGTCACTGCAGCATTAATCATAACAAAGAATTTTTTTTTAAAATGTCTATCAGTATGAAGTTGCTTCTATTAGTATCTTGGAGTCAACAGCAGCAATTTATTCTTTACTTTCTCTAGATGAGTAAAGTACTTTCTGCCTGTTACCTTTTCAAGAACTGATCATGGGAAACAGCCCCTCTCAGATGAATACGCTGCATTTACCAGAGCGTTCTTTACAGAACACTGTAAATTTACTGAATGTTATTTACAGTGTAATTCTGCTGCCAGTTAATATTACATGTCACGCCCGCGTCTCATCTCCTGGAGATGCAAATGCTATAGCTGCTGCACAGAAGTATCTCTCCTAAGCTAAAACTGTAGCAGGAGCTCAGACTTTTAATTCTGGAATTATTTCTTTGAACCCTTAAGCAACAGGAAAGGTAGAGGCTGTCTCCTTATATCAAGTGCTGAGATACTCCCTATTCAGACAACTTTGTTAATTTAATAACTGATATTTACTCCTTTCAATAATTGATATTTACTCATCTGAAAAATGGTGTCAGTATCGGAATCCTGCTTTCTCTTTTGTAAATTAGAGACAGACTTCAGCAGATGATACAAAATAAATTTTAATAGTCATTCTTTGGTAATGTCTAAACTGTTCTAATGGTTGCTGAAGTCAGTAGGAATCTCAGTTGCAGTTAACTTTATAATGCTGTGGATCAAGAGTACTTATGCATGGCAAATATTCCTAAATATGAATGCTTTATTGAGATGAGGGTTTGTGTTACTTTCAGAATTTTAAGATGTTTACTTTTGCTGCTCTAGGCAAAACATCTGATTCTGGTTTTTTTAAACTAGTTTTCCTTTCCAAAACTAGTAAATTTAGAGTTGCTGTCCCTTGGGTTTTCTTTTGGTCTATTATACTTTTTCCCTTTTAGTTTTTGAGTTGTTCTTACTTATAGATACGTTTAAGAAGATGCAGTGGAGAAGTACACTTTTGGATGTGGCCTTGTACATACTCAGTGTCTATTTGATTATGTTTTGAATATTCTTAATAGTCATGCCAAATACTGAGATTTACTGCTAATTCTATTTCACAGGGAACATTTTTAGAGTGATATTAATATATTAGCATCTGGAGCATGTAATTTCTTTTTTGGCATGTCATAACTTTTTTCATTAAACATTTCCTGCTAAAATTAGGAGTTCAGTAGCCCAGAAACTTAGACTAGGGACTTCCTTATCTCCAGGACAATTCTAGTAGTCACTAAGTGATCAAGAATCTTTAGCAATTTAATGTTTTCTTTATGTGCTCCATCTGTGTGAGTGCAGCATTCTTCATAGGTGTGTTCTTACGTCTTTGCCAGCATTGTGGTATGTGTCAAGTATACATCTGCTTGTAAGAAGAGGCAGAAATCTTGCATTATGTTGCCCAAAAATCAAAATTAAAAATTACTTTCTGTTCCCAGTAAAAGTTCTTGCTAATGCAACCCAACATTCAGGGGTTTTTTTGTTTGTTTGTTTGTTTTCCATGAAAAAAATCTGTACAGTACTATCTCTAAAAGAAGTTTTGGACTTTATGGACAAAGTTTGCCCTGTGGCAAGTCAGTCAAATTTACATTTGATTTTTTTGTTTTAAAAAAAAAAAAAAAAAGGAAATTTTAACTGCATTAGTTACAGTGTACTAAATTCCATTGTACATACTTGTATTCAGAAATGGAAGAGTTGTAATTTGCTTTAAATTGTAAGCTAAGGGCATTCAGCTTCTTAGGAAGAGTGACTGCAGAGGGGTTTAAATGTGTTTTAAGTAATGTACCTTAATTTCACACCTTCAGTTAGTTTGAATTAAGTTCTTATGCAGACATATCCTTATCTAGATTGACTAGAATATTATGGTTCAGGAAAGCAATATTCATTTCCTCATTCATTTAGTGGCAAAATATGAGTATTCAATAATGTAATTCAATTTTGCATATTAAGTTTAGAATTACAGACTTCTGTAACTTATTGTATCATATCAAAGTAAGGTGTTTGTTATTTTAAGTGTAGCATCATACAGCCATAGAAATTGTTTTGCCCAGCAAATATTGCAAGGGTTTCATGGTAAAATAATGAGCCATAAAAGTTGCCCTCTGATTTCAAACCTTTCAATAATTTAATAAAACATTGCTTTGCTTTGCAAGTGTAATATTCTTTAATACTACTCTTTGTGTCAAGATAGTTCCAATTTTTTATTAGTACATATTTAGTAATAGGATTTTACTGTCTGGTTAACAGAGAAAACAGGAAGCTTTTCCCTTAAGACTGTGAGTGTCATTAGTTATTATCACAATGTTATCATAGATATTTTTTAGTTCCAATTTTATTTTGAGCAGATGGGAGGAAGATATCATGTCAACCCCCAAATATTTATGTATTTTTTGAAAACTAGTTATGTTTGAGATATACTAGAATGAGGATGAAGAGAATTGCAAGCAAAATTATTGAGCATGGATTATTCATCTGGCATTTATGATATTATTTGCCCACTGATTTCAGGAGGGTTCTGTCTGAATAAGAGCCAAGTGAAAACAAAGTAAGAAATCCTTAAATTGCATGATAATATCCACTGTTTGCAGCTGGTAGCCATTTTAGATTTTGCATTTTTTGTATTTTTCCTCACTATTTTTGTGAGGTGGTATCTACCTGTTCATAAACCTTACTCAGTCGTTCTGATCGGTTCATTCTTCACAACATATTTTATAGTTACTCTTAAAGCTGCTATAGCTTTAAGAGCTTATTCTGTAGTTTCCTCTTGTTTTCATATGTTTACACAATTTTGATAAGAATGCAAGTTTTTAAAACATAATAAGAAAATCAGTTAGTCATATGAAATTCTCACAGAGAGTATACAGAAATTGCAAGTAAATTGTAAACCCTGAGGAGGGTCTTTGTGAACCCTTCTCACCATTATGAATGTAATACTAGAGGAACAACATGCACTGTGAGGTTCTTGTGTTTTGGCCTAATTATTCGTTTGAACTCTTTTGCTTACAAAGTAATTGAAGTATAATATGACTCTGTGTTAATTTAGGATAATGCAGCATTTGCTACTCATGCAGCTAAACAAAAAATCTAGCTTCACAAGAAATTTTGGCAGGAAGTGTCTTTTTTGTGGCAATTTTCATGAAAGGAAAACATTGTGAAAACTTACACTATATGAAAGGAATTCAGAATGTGTTAGAGACGTGGGAAAAGCTCACTTGAAAGAGAAGTTATAAAGACTTAATCTGTAGGAGTTAGGTGCTCCTTGATTCTGAGAGTCCTGAGAAGTTAAAGCAGAGGTGATACCCCATTACTAGTAGCGAGAGACCAGAAGGATGACAGTGCTGTCCATCATAGCAGAGAAAGGGAGATTGGATGAGGTTGGAGAGGAAGACCCAGGTCTTTGTGTAGGCCATATGGGATTGCAGCCACAGCAAGATACTGGAATGGCTGGAAAAAACATAGATTTGTAATGGCTGTGACGTGAGGTTATTCTACCTGTAACTGACTGCTCAGGAAAGACGAATCCAGAAATCTACTTGGAGAAAAGCAAGGCAAGTAGACAAATAGGTGTGTGGTGTAGCTGCATAGGGATGATAATTAAATTTGTGTCAGTGAATATTGTTGTCCGGGTTCTAAGCACAAGGAGTAAAATGTGGGGCTGAGACTGACTACTGTTAAATTCCTCCAAAAGCTAGGAGGACGCTGAGGAGGATACCTGACAAAATAAAAGAGCAATTAGTGTGGTAAGAAAAGGAGTGGTAGAGAACTAACTTGCAACAGCTGACAGGAAAAAAGATTTTTAAGGGATTGTGGTGTTTGGTGTTGAATGTGCCTGGCAAGTTAAAAAGGTTGAGAAAAGAGTGTTGGGTTTAAGCTTTGGCAGGAAGGTTGCTGGAAACTAGTGCAAATCACTTCAGTGTGGTCAAGACAGAACACTGTGGTTTGGAAAGCATCAAAGGAAGGAACTCCTAGGCAATAATTTGGCCTAGTATGTTCACTGATCTTAGATGTGAAATAGAGAGACGAGATGGAGCAGTCATGGAAAAGTCAAGTGGGGTCAAGTGTTAAAATCCTGTAGCGCAAGCAAGGTGGTGAAAATTTTAAAAATTAAATTTAGACGTACATTTTCAACAACATACTACTCCTCCTTCATCCTTACTTCATCTGTAAAAGTTTTACAATTTCATCTCATTATTATTTGGAGCATCTTTCTTCAAAAATTAATCAAAGTATACTCTCCTTGTTAATTTAGCGTAATGTAACATCCATTCCCAGAGCAGCTAAAACCCATGTGCCACTTAAGAAATCTTTGTAAAGAAAGGGTGTCTTTGTGTGTGATAATTTTCATCGAAAGAAAACATTAGATATATGCTGAAATTGTGAACTTTGTGACATTCTGAAATCTCTGAGAATTCTGACATCTTGAGCAAGTGGCAGACATGATATTCAAGTGCCTGTAATTGACCAATGCAGCAGTTGACATCTGACACGCAGTTGACTGAATGACCTGGAAGGTTGCATGGGTAGGTAGTACATGAAATCCTTATTTAAAGCTTTCTGTAGTAACTGGAATGGCTGTGACATGAGGCTAAACCACAGATAACTGACTTCTTAAAAAATACATCCAGAAATCTAACCCTCTAGAAAGGACTGTATTGTATACAGTATTACCCATTAACTTCAAGATGTGTCTTGCTTTTGTTCAGAGTATTGCGTGATTAGGTTTTTTTTAAGTTACAAATACATGATTGGAATTGTATTTCACAGCTATGTCTTGCTACATGGATGAATGACAAGATGGGTTGAACCTTTGTCTTTGTCTTTTTTTTCTCATTTTTCCTTCTGGATAGAGATGATGCATTGCTATACAGAATGCCTCCCTGAATGCCACCCTGCAGTTATAACATGAAATAGAACTGCTAATAGAAGTATGAGAAATTAGAGGTAGAAAAAACATATTACTTCATCAGCTTCGTGCACTTGACAGTACACCAGCGTTCTGAATTGTTCAGGAAGAAAGTTATTCTGAAAGGATTAGATATGATGTAATAAATTATATGAAAATGAGTGAACAAGGCTTTTGTAGCTTCAAATGATAGGAAGCCTGCATCTAAATTTAATACTGATACAAGAAAAGATAGCTTACATCAGCTTTATGAATATTCTTAGTATTTCATTAGCAGTTTCACCCATATTTCTTACATACATTATGTTGGCAAAATTTCAATAAATTCATTTTGGAGAACTCTAATGTTAGTAAACATTATTAATTTTTTGCCTTTTTACTAGGAAATATTTCTAAGATGACATTCAGGCCACTGGCTTTGTAAACTTTTAGGATCGTACCTTGTATAGCTAAACCTTAAATAACCTCAAATATTTTAATCCCTTGGAGTTTCACAGTTCATGATATCATCATTTTGCTTATATTTGCTCCTTTGAAGTTGTGTCTTCTTACATGCCAAAATTAATAGGCATTAAAGAATGAATCTTGTGAAGAGTACTTCAAATTCATTTTCTCCCCAGGCCTGTGAATTCACCATGCTAGAATTAGTAACTATCTTCATAGGCTGCAACTGTTCCTTAGTATTTTGTGCTTCAGATTTTATTCTAGTCCATACAGAACAATAGCATCTGTGTAGGGATCTGTTGGCAAGGTATGACCCATACTTTGTGAAGAATTAAAGTTGGTTAATTTCGGTTGATTTTCTTAAATTGATAAAATTTCATTATCATTTTGGGAGTCAGTACTAATCTACCTTTCCTTTGATCTTACTTTTGATTTACAGTAGAATCGAAATCAGTATAAGACTAATTTTAATACTTAATATTTTAAGAGAAAGAGAGCAAAAAGACTTGTACAGCTCTAGCAGCTTTTATCTTTTTGCGTGTATGTGTGATGTTTTTCAGTTAGTTAAGTTCAAGCTTCATTTTAATGTAAATCCAAACCTCCAAATTTCATTGTCATTATTAAAGGCTGTTTATTCAACTTCTGAAAAAATACAAAAATGTCTCATTGCTGTCACCATAATATGAATGATCAAAGAAGAGTAATTGTAACATTTCTTTCAGGAATCCTGCCCTCAGTAAGCCCATAGGATTTGTTTACCCTCTCTTACCAACCAACATTTGTACCCATATGTTGAGATGGCAGCATGCCTCCTTCACTAGGTACTATGCCAGTTTCAATAGGATATAGATGCCAAACAATATTTAAATAAGGAACTAGCATAATGCTGAAAATACCATCTGTTCTGTAAAATTTCCCTTATTCTGTGACAGGATTGCCACACTGAACTTCCATGTGTTAATCACATTTTTGATACACAATAATGAAATTTGAATACCTGAACAGCTGAAATGTCTGAGCATCCATGATACCTACAATTTTATCAAGAAATGCAGAAGCTTTACATTGTGTGTTTGGAAACCCTTTTTGAAAACATGGGACATCAAAATATATTAGTGTATATAGAATTATGAAACAACTCATGGATGACAGTGGCTGTGAATATATTAATCAGCCTTCAAAGATAAGTATTTACTATTATCGTGCCCCTTCTCACGGGCTGATCTACAGAGACCATTATGTTGAACACTTCTATAATGATTCCTTCAGTGAGTTTCATATATGTCAGCTCTAGGAGCGAAGTCTGTTCTCTCTGGATTCCTTACTTATGGATTGCATTAATCTTCAATTTGTCAGGTGGCTAAGGTTCAATTCCAGTGCAAGCTACTGATTAGGAATCTTCCTAATCAATCAACCAATTGATTTGAAATCTCCATTTCTCACTCCTCTGTTAAAGTCTCTGTGTACTAGGTCCCCAACCACTTCTGTTTATTTGGCTATATTCACGAACACTTGTCTGTTTGGTTTGTTGGGTTTTTTTAATGCCATGATTCCATTTGATGATATCTGAAAAATTACACATTTCCCAACAAGCAAATGTCTCTGTGTATATATGTATAAAGACATACATGAATACTGCAATATGGCATTTTCTAGAAAATACTGACTTTTGTGAATGGTGGCAGCAGTTTGTATTAAAACAGATTGAATGTGATTGATCCCAAACTGAAAATAGTTGCTCTGACAAATGCATATTTCTTCTAAAGAGCATTGTGTCAAAGAACATTTCTTGTAACTTTCTTGGGTGTGAGATACTTTGATCATCTTCCTTTCAGAAAGGGCAGAAAGATACCTTGTATAACATAATTTTGAATGAAGTTCAATGATTTTTTTTTTCTCCTGATAAATAGGAATCCCACTGAAAAATTAGGTTTCTGAGGGACCTAATAGAGTGTTTTTATTGAGTTTAATGAATGATATAATCCAATGTACCTTTTCCAGAATTGTTTTTGGAAATATTAAAATACTGTGTTTTGAAATTGTTAAAATTAATTCATTTTTAAAAATATTTTAGATTACTTAATGAGCTGAACAATAAGAAAATCTGACTAAATACAAATTGAGCATATTTTAATATATCTTTTCTGTTCCACTTGTATCGATTCTCTCATCTCTGTTTTCAGTTTGAAAAAGTCCATTATTTACATTGCTTATTCCCTGCTTCCTTGATGTTTGCTGAATTCCATTACTAGATTTTCATCCAAGAAGGCAGGTTTGCATGTGTAGTCACATGGAGTTTTCATTTATTCAGACTCTGTAATACTTGGTGCCCTGCAGAGGTAGTTTAGGAAATGGTTTTGGGTTTGTTGTGGGGGTTTGTTTGTTTGTTTTTCATTTAGGCTTAGACTGTACAGCAAGTGAAGTAGAAAGGTCTCTTGAGAACTTATAGATTTCACTAATTTGTGAAACACTATTTGTGTTCCACTGTTACAAATTTGTGCCTCATATATCTTCTTGTCTTCATTCTGTCATCATAGCCAACCTTAATTTTGCCTTTTTCTTTATTCTACACCTACAGCTGAGCCTTTTCCTAAGACCAATGCAGATAAAGTAATCTTTTTTTTCTGCTGAGCTTGATGGAGGAGTTGGGACCTTTTATGCTGTCTCTGTCTGTAAATATCACATGTTGGTTGTAATTAGCTGTAGATACCTGCATCCAACAGAAAGGTATATGAAGGCAGTAATGTTGAACAAAGCCTAACAAGACAACTGTCTCACTCTATCTTGCTTCTCAGTGCATCTGAAAAGCACACAATGTGTTGCTCACTTTATCATTTTCCATGAGACCACGCAGTTTTCTGTATTGAAGGCTGTGAATATGTTTTTAATATGAATATGTATGTGTATTAAAACATTTAAAAAAATGAAAGGAAACATGACTCTTACCTACAAAGCAGGATATATAAGTGCCACATAACTTTTGTGTTGGAGAAGATATGGCCCTTCTTGAGGGGAGGTAAATGTGTGAATTAGGTTAAAATATTTCCCTTGTTACACAATTGCATACTTAAGTAGTATGGATTAGATTAATTGGTCATTGTGGTAGAATCAGAGTCACAGAATGATTGAGGTTGGAAGGCACCTCTGGATGTCATCTGATCTAGCATCCCAGTATTCATGGAAGGGATCCATAAGGATCATCTAGTCCAGCTCCCTGTTCCATGCAGGAATACCTAAAACTAAACCACATGACTAAGAGTGTTGTCCAGACACTCCTTAACTCTGACAGGCTTGGTGCCGCTTCACTGGAGAGCCTGTTCCAGTGACTGACCGCACTCTCAGTGAAGAACCATTTCCTACTGTCCAATCTGAACTTGCCCTGACGCACTTCATTCCATTTCCTTGTGTCCTATCACTTGTCACCAGAGAGAGTAGATCAGCACCTCCCTCTCCACTTCACCCTTGCGAAAGCTGTAGACTGTGATGAGCTGAATAAACCAAGTGACCTGAGCCACTCCTTATAAGTCTTGCCCTCAAGACCTTTCACCATCTTGGTTGCCCTCCTCTGGACACACTAATAGTTGGATTTCCTTCTTATACTGAGGTGCCCAGAACTGCACACAGTACTCGAGGTGGGGCCTCACCAGTGCAGTGTAGAGTGGGACAATCACCTCCCTTGCCCAGCTAGCTGTGCTAGCTTGATGCACCCCAGGACGCAGTTGGCCCTTTTGGCTGCCAGGGCACACTGTTGACTCATATTCAACTTGCCATCAATCCAAACCCCCAGATCTCTTTCCGTGGGGCTGTTCTTCAGCCTCTTGTGCCCCAGTTTGTATGTATAACCAGGATCACCCTGTCCCAGGTGGAGAATCTAGCACTTGCTCTTGTTAAATTTTATATAGTTGGTGACTGCCCAGCTCTCTAGTCTATCCAGTTCTCTCTGTAAGGCCTCTCTACCCTTGAGGGAGTCCACAGCTCCTCCTAATTTAGTATAATTGGCAAACATACTTAATATACATTTGATTCCTGTGTCCAGATCATTTATAAAAAAGTTAAAGAGCACTGGCACTAAAATTGGGCCGTGGGGAATCCCACTGGTGACTGGCCATGAGCCTGATGCAACCCATTTACTATAACTCTTTGAGCCCAACCTGTCAGCCAGTGTTCACCCCTCAGGGCCACCTAAAGCCAGTTGCCCAGAACCATGGCCAGATGGCTTTTGAGCATGTCCAAGGATGGAGACTCCACAACCTCCCTGTCAGACTTGGTCTCCCTCACAGTAAAAGGTGTTTCCTGATGTTCGGGAGGAACCTCCAACGTTTCAGTTTGCACCCATTGCCTCTTGTCCTGTTACTGGGCACTACTAAAAAGAGCCTGGTTCCATCATCTTTGCACCTTCCCTTCAGATATTTGTATACATTGACGAGATTCCCTCCCCCAGCCTCCCCAAGCCTTTTCTTCTCCACGATAAACAGTCCCACTTCTCTCCACCTTTCCTCATAGGAGAGATGCTGCAGTCCCTTAATGGCCTTTTGCTGGACTCTCTCCCATAAGTCCATGCCTCTCTCATACTGTGGACACAGTACTCCATGTGTGCCCTGAGTGGAGGAGAAGGATCACCTCCCTTGACCTGCTGACAACTCTCCTCCTAATGCAGCCAGGATACCATTAGCCACCTTTGTTGCAAGGACACATCACTGGCTTGTGGTCTGTATTACATCAGTTGTTGAGAAATCTTTTCCAACCACATATTCAAAACAAAACCGGTTTTCTGGAGAAGTTAAAAATGAAAAGTTACAGTCTAAAAGTCAGTGGAAGCTTTGTATGATATACTGATTCAAGCTCACAGGCAAATCATCAAGGCTTCCCACCTCCCTTTCAAACAGTAGAGGACAATGAAAATTAAAGTAAAATAAGATACCTCCTCTTGTTGGTAGGTCTGCTTCTTCTCAGAGCTGTAAAATGTCTTGAGTACCTGCCCAGTTGCCTTGACTATTTCATAAGAATAAACTTAAAATTTCGAATTTTCATTATTGTTTTTTCCATAATTTGTGTTAGAAGTTTGGCTGCTCTAGTTTTCATGTACCACTATACAGATAACAGGGACTGTTACCGTTTCAGTTGTCTACATAATTTGCAAATGCTGGTCAACTTCCATTCTGCAGACTCACATAAGTTGCTAGCAAGGAACTACTGTTGACAGAATTTATTTTTTTTTTAAAGTTAAATATTAATAAAAAGATAAATTAATAAAATATCCTAATCCATAGTTGTAACAGCCTACCAAATAATTGATAGTTTTTGTCCTTGCTCACCGAGTTTATCTGTGTAATGAAAAGTTTTTCTTTTTTATTATAGATCACTGTTTATCTAGGGATTTTAGTTTGTTCAAGATTATTCCTTTATAAAGTATTAATTCTGATGGATTGTGCTGTAAAATCAAGACCACAGAGATGCTTCACAGTTAAGTTATTTTTTTAAACTGGATTACTCCTGTATCAGGGATTTGGTAGAAGTCAATGTATTTAGAAGCAAGTATCAGCCTTATAAGTAATGTTTGTTTCCCCAGTATAATGAAGCTCACTTAAATAAATACCCAGTATAAAAATAATCCCGTTAAAGCTGAACAAACGAACTCTACACCAGTCTTTCAGAGTTCTGTAAGACCCTGACTGATAAATTCTTGATTAATGAATAATCCTGTTAAATGAATAAAATTGTGTGCCAATAGAGAAGTTACAATCATGGTCAGACTTGTTATAGGAAAGTTATAGATGAATAAATCTTTTGGGCTGATAATTTATGGCAAAGCATGATGACATTCTCTTTTCTTTGATAACATTAAGCCTTTTATAGGAATAGTTTAAATCAATTTTTTTTCAAAAATACATTAAAATGATTTATATCCATGACATGTAATAATGGAAATATTCATAAGAAATAAGTGGACATACTTGTATAGTAGTAAAGGATCAATATTTCAAAACTGAATGTTTTCTTATTTCCATTTCACTTTTTTTTGGTTTTATGTCATCCTAAAAAAAATTATCCTAGCAATTAACCTTTTACCCAGTATAGGTCACATGAAGTTAGATAATTTAGATTAAAACTCTTTAAACAAACATAAGTATTTTAATGCATATTAGAAGTCTTGTTCACTTTTTAAAGGACATTTTATAGTGTCTTTTATTCTTTTGGGATTTAGTCTGGGAGTTTTCCCTATCAAAACTGAAAGCAAAATATTTCTTTTTTTTAAAAATCTATTTCATATATATGAAAGAGTCCATGAAAAAGCTAACAAATCATTAGTTGTGAAAAGTCATTAAAATAGATCAAACCAAAATAAACAAAAAAAGAAGAACCTGTGCCAGTAAGAACATATGACTGTAAATAGCTTTTGCCGCAATACTCCTCCTGGACTGAGCCAAGTGTCTCGCTGACATAACATTCCTTGCGTGGCAGTTGTTCACAAAAAGGCTCCAAATGAACCAGACAATATGAATAAAACATAGTGCAGTGGTCAGGTTGTGTTCCGTACTGAGAAGTGAGAAGGGATGAGAAGGCTTTGGATGCCTTCAGACTATCTTTGAGCTTCTTTATCTGGAAAGGAATTAGACTATCAGCCCCTAGAAATCTAGGAATAGCAAGGGCTCATGTGACTTCAGACTTAAGAGCAGAAAAAAGGTTAAAGCTTTAGTTGCATTTTCCTTTTGTTACTTGACTGCATTGGAATGACCATATTGTCCTTTCCTGAAGACCAGTTTTAAGATTTAAAATCATTAGTACCTTTTACATATGTAAAGATACTTAAGAGATAAAATCTGAATGAGTAGAAAGGTAGATTTGCATAATGATGCAGAACTGCCACTTGATTTACTTTTAAAGGTGTCTTCATTAACAAGGCTTTTTAAGGTAGAAGAAAGTGCAAAGAAAGGTAGTTTTATCTGCAAAGAAGTGATCAAAATATGCCTTGTGTTCAGGTGGAAATAGAGTTTATAGTTAGGCTTATCAAAATCATAGTTTTAACATGTAATTAATTTTTTCCTCTCCCATAAAGATTTTTCTTTCTCTTGTTTTTCTATTTCTTTTCTGCTTTAAAAAAACCAACCAACCAAACAAACAAACAAACAAAATCATACTGGAATATATGAGAGTATAATTTCAGCCCTTTCCCCATGAATGTGTTAATACAAAAAACCTAAGCATAAACTGCCTCTAAGATCAGTTAGTTTTTTAAGGGTGGCAATTTGATTCTTGAAAACAAAGTGCTATAGATTTTAAGTCTGACAGTCATCATAACTAAATGGAAATTATGCAAAAGGTGGACTTCCTGCCATCTGTACGTGAAGGTGGAACAGGACGTATCTATAGCTCCAGCTGGAAGTGGATGTCTTACTGGCTGGAGGAACAGTTCTTTCACTACTGGTTGATTTATGGACTTTCTGAATTTCTCTTGGTTCTTACAGTTTTCATCTCAGCTTTTCTTCTTTTTGGACTATGTGGTGTCTTCCAATTCATGCATGATTACAGTAAACCAGGATGGCTTCGTTTATTTTAAATCTTGTACTGTTTGTTGTATGAATGCAGAAAATACAAGCAAGGAAATTAATTTTGATTGTGCATAGGAATAAGGGAAGAAACAATTTCTATTAATTTTCACTCCATTTTCACAATTATTTGGAATAGATTAGTGATTATCACCAATTTTCCACTGTCCGCTTTGATACTGTTTGAACCTGATACCAGATCAATATGATATACCAGGTATTTGTTACATTAGCTTCCTGTGGTCTTACACCATATTCTATTTCATTGTTGAAGATAACTTCTGTAGTACAGAAGGCATTATGACAAGCTCTTTAGGAAATTATAATTTATAACCTGGGGAACAATGCGATTATTTAGGGGAATGAATGTACTCACAAGTCTAGTAACTAGAACTGGAATTTTTAAGACAGCCTAAAGTAATATTGATATTTATCACTTCGGGCTTCTTCTGAAAAACTTGGCATAAATAATTTAATCTAGTCATTTTCAATAATCTTGTTGGAACTCTCCTTTCATTCACTATTAACAATGGAGGAGTTAGAAGGTAATATTCATTTATCTTATAAATGGAAAGTGGCATTATCAAAAGCTTGTCCTATCAGATATAAACTCAGACTGTTAGTATAATTAGGAAGTTCAGATGAAAGTGTTTTAATGATCATAGTCATTTAGCAAGAAAACCAGAGGCTATTAATACATTAACTAGACCTGCTGAAAATATTTTCTTTTCATCTTTACACACACAACTGTTTCTGACTTTGTATACTCACTCATTTTATGTACTCAGTCGTTGAGACTATTGCCTTTTGGTTTTCTACATTTATTCTGCAGGGTCTGTATTGTGTATTTTAGCGATGGAGAAATTCACTGACTTGATTTACATTGTGAGCGGTGACTAAAAAATCATAGATCATAGAAAATAGTGCTGAAAGGGATCTGAAGAGATCATGTCAGGATGAACCAAAGGAGATTTAGCTCTGTGTAAACTATTCGTGGCTGGTATTTTTCTGGACTGCTCTTAAAGTCCTGCATTGATGGAGATTCTCCAGCTATTCCAGTCCTTCCCTATCTTCATCACTAGAAATGTTTTCCTGATTTCTGTCTAAGTCTCCTTGCACCAGTTTACAATCACTCGGTGTCCTATTCCCAGTGAAAAAATGTGCACAAATCTGTTGGACTTTGCTATGATTTTTTAAATGTATTTGTATGTCATAATCTCTGACCTGACTTCTGTGGAAAAGACATTACCAAATCAGTCAGTCATTCCCCATAGATCATGTGAAAACCTCAGCCCCTGCAAATCTAGGTCAGGATTTAGGGGGAATCGTCCATGGCTGAGAATTCACTTCTGCTGTTTTATAGGCTCTTTAACTGTCTAAAGAATTCCCTTTTGTTTGTTCCTGGTGACCTAACCAACCATCTGATGTTTAAATGCTTCCTACGTAATGATTGAGTCTTCTGACTGGGCACCATGTAGCAGTGTTTCTAGCATGCGTGTAGTGTAAGTCACAGTGTAACCCCTAAAAACGGATCGCGTTGCAGACCTAAAATTGCAACCAGATGAACTATGCAATTGCATTTGCTCCAAGGATTTAGCACTCACTCCTTCCTCACTGTTTCCATTGTTTTCTATTCCTATATGCTATAAGTCACTGGTCAGTCTGACTCTATAAATTTCTTTTTTGAAGTAAAGTTTTTAAAATTGTTTTTGAAACAGCATGATTTGGGGGGTTCATGATACTTCACAGTTACTGCAATTTTAATTTTCAGAAAATCTGAATAAATACATTTTCACATAAAAGTTAAAGCTTAATCTTAAATTTAATATGTAGGTAATTTAAGATTAAAGTATTTAAGAATTTTTAATTGTTTCACAAGTAAGCAATGGAAATTCTGGGAAAACTGCACCTGAATTTTAAATTATTCTGCACATATAGTGGAATTTTTTTCAAACACCATGGACTGATGTTGTAAGGAAAGTGAAACAGTCCGATGTATCTCTAAAAATGAGTTTTCTGCTAAATTGTGAGAATGATTATGAAAAGGAATGTGTCATCTCTAGAGACATTATTACAATTCATTCAGATAAGGATGTTTTACATTTTTCCCCTTAACAAGACAATTTTCTTGTCTGTTTCCACCCTTTACTCCCTTGCTTTCTAATTCTCAAATGGATTCATATGATAGTCCACCCAAGTGGTTCTACTTGAAGAAAAAGATATTAATAATGTTGACAGACATGAAGAATGACACCTCATAAAGTCAATTGGTATGTTTTCACTTGTAATTTTAAAAATAATTTCTAATAGTGTGTCCAAGCTGTTTACCTGGATTCATAAAGTATTATCAACTTTGAAAAGAAAGTAATTTAAGTATATATTACATACTCTCATCTAGTTGTGAGACTACTGAGTTCAAGGATAGATTTTATCACAGTTATTTCACTTGGAATTCGTATCTGCAGATGAGAGTCCTGGTCCATTCTCAGCCTCTCTCCATCTTGTGCTAGCAGGCAGGTTTGACTGTGAAGTATTGTACTGTTAACTGGCATGGTTTGAGAGTAGACCTTGTATCCTAAACTCAAGATGAGAGACGGCTGCACACATCAATAAGAAGCTGAGTTTTCATTTCTGACATGGAGATGCTGTACAGACATTGGGCATATCTCAGTGCTCAGGAAAGACTTTTCTACCTGCTCTTCCAGTTGGAAGTAAGGTGCTATGATGGCAACAGCTCCCAGAAAAAGATTGAAAAACTTCTTGAGAAAGTTGGCTAAATGTGGTGTTTGGGTATGCTTCTGTGATGGAGGGTCAAGGGATATGGACAAAAGTACTTGTCCATGTTTACATGAGTGGTAGGTCAAACAAACTTCCCTTTTCATTCTGCAAATCAAATTGTAAAAGTGATGGATAAAAGCAGATCTGAGGTTGAGGTAGGACAGAAGGAGTAACAGTATTAACCAACTAACCAAAAGGATCAAGTATGAGGACTATTAACTCTTTGGTGCCAGAATTTGCCAACACTTGTTTGTCAACAGCTGTGTTGTATCAGATAATTTATAAGGCTTATGGCAATTTTTATAATTTTTTTTTCCGAACAGAAATAAAATGAAATTTGATATCATGTCTGAAGTGATTCAGAAATTGAAATGACACTGAAGGCTGTAGTAGTAAAACTAAATCTCATTTCTTCAGTATGATATGTCTCTCCTGTCACTGCTGCCTGGGTTTGTTTTTTTGTTGTTGTTGTTGGTTTTGGTTTTATGGAGGGGGGTGGTGGTGGTGGGTTTTTTACAATATCAGCTGCTGTTTATACACTTAGAATTTCTGGCCAGATTACTGTGGAAGGTTGTGGTACCCACGTGTACAAAATAGTGTAATAATGTCTATTCTTTTTGGAACAAATTTGTTACACAGAATGTCAGATGACTCATTTTGTTCATGTCAGATATCTGAAAATAATGGAAAGATGCCAAAGTAAAAGCCCAGTAATCCATGCACTGGTGTAATGGAGCAAATGAAATGCAAAGCTCTTGCACAGGTCCAATTTCAGCACCAAATGCTTACCTGTCAGTCAGCAAAATTGTCCCTGAATAAAAATGAGCCCATCTGAGAGGGAAAGGATTTTAATATACATCAAATTCTTTGAATCTCTCGTGAGGTAGAAGATGTTCTGAGGAGGAAATGCTGAAAGGGAAATCTTAGTTCAAGCTAGTTCGAATCACACATGTATTGCTGACTGTGAAAGGTTGGGGTTTACCCTTATTGTTTGGTGTCTCTAGCTCCTTGGATGGACAGGTGATTTCCCTTAGGCTACAGCAAATCTGGCCAATCACTGATTTAAAAGTTTTACACAGGTAACCTGCAGATGTTTGGAGGCATCTGTGTTTTATCTGTGAAAGACTTGATTAAAACTTTAATTCATGAAATGCCAACATGAGGGATATCTCTGCAGATATCATACTTACGATTTGCTCTGACTGAAATGTTTTTGAAGAGCTGTGCAGCTGAGTGTGCTTTTACCTTTAAAGTGGCCATTGGGAGAACATGTTTTGCTACTGAGAGGTCTTCTTGCAGGCTTAAACATAAAATATTAAATGTGGTATTTATCTTATGTAGCTTCAGAGTTGAGGCTGCCACAGCTCTACATGCTCTCGTTTTATGAAGTCCCGATTTTCTTCACATTTCAATAGCGTGTCCCAGTA
Source organism: Aramus guarauna (assembly GCA_013400195.1). Taxonomy (NCBI): domain Eukaryota; kingdom Metazoa; phylum Chordata; class Aves; order Gruiformes; family Aramidae; genus Aramus; species Aramus guarauna. The sequence continues at coordinate 2,541,208 of VXBL01004267.1, read as the reverse complement.
GCGTTTCCCTGTGCCGAGGGTGCGAGAGGCTGACCGGGGTCGGTATTGCCAGTGACAGTCAGTCAGGACTAGTTCTCTTAAAAGTTAGGGTATTGAGAATGAACCAGCACTTCAGGAATGGACAAATGAAATGCGCAGTATCAAAAGTGATAATAAATAAATCGAGCAAAGCCATGTATATTTTGGGTTATGACTAGTTGAAGTGAAGATTAAAAGCTCTGAACCAATGCATGTGAAACAAAGAGTACAATGCTGAATTCATTTTAATCCTCTGGTTTAAGTGGGTGTGCCTTCTACTTCTGGGTCTAGAAATAATCATACTTGTATCAATCTATATTGTATGACTTTTGTAAGCTGTGAAAATAGTATTTTTCACTAAATTGTCACTTATTATTGTTCATTTGTGGCCACTAACATAGAAAAATGTTGCAGCTACAATGTCAGAAGAATAGGGACAATTTGATGTTTTCTTTTGATGCTGTTTGTTGATATCTAGACCACTGCAGCTTGATTGCCTAACATTAAACCTATAATAACAGTGCAATCATAGCAGTATCATCATGAATGTCGTTACAATAGAAACAACATTTACACGGCTTCAGAATGGTAATTATCAAACTTTTTGTCATGAAGCGCTTATTTGCTAGCATTGATCTGCCCCGGTCAGTTGTTAGCTCTTCTCATCTGAGGTGTATTGATTGTATAATCAGTAGATAGAGGCTGCGGGCAGATGAAATTCAGTGTTGTTGGGCAAATTATTGTCTGCTTGCCTGTTGACCTGGACCCTGCTGGTTGTACCTTAGACAGTGGTGGGATTATTACTCATTTCAGTGACCCTACTCTGACAGAGAACTCCATATTATTATAAAAGATAAATGGCATCCTTCTTTGCTGTGGATATGGTTGAACGCAGGTGTCAGTGTGTAGTGAAACCGAAAATCTTGTGCAGCAGTGTTCCTCGACTTTCCTTCAGGATTTTCTTCCTTTTTAAATATATGTAAACACAATGTAGAGTTGCAACGTATTTCATGTCATATACAACACACTTTCATAGGTATATCATGCATAAGCATGATGCTTTACATTGGTTATGCAAGAATCCTACTTGCCAGACTGTAAGATATTGATATAATTCAAATGCAACTTCTGGTTATTGCCATCTGATAACAAGGAGGACCAAACTAATCACTACTTCTAAATACCTACTTCTAAACTTCAGGCAAATAGCTCAGTCCTGTGTTGAGTAATTTTGCAAACTCTTCTCTCATTTGTTTTGTTTTCTTTACCTCTAGCATCACTATGAAGAAAGTAAATAATAATGTGTGTAAATGTGCGTGAGAGAGACACAAGTTATTAATCGATAGAACTTCATGAGGTATCAGTTTAGTAATTCTCCTATGTGGTATTTGTATTAGGACTTTTATAACAGCGAAGGTTATTAGTGTACACAGCATTTAGGAAGGAGATTTGCATTATGGTTATTATCAGAGGGAAAGCCCTCCTGACTCAAATGACAAGAGGTGATGTAGAAACCATGAATACTTTTACATCCCTCAGTAAAGCCAGCTGTGTTTGGCTAATGTTCTCTGCTCTCTGGTGGTGACTGTACCATTGTATTGTAAAGGTCAGTCATTACCTGTGCATTGTATTTCAACCACCTGCTCACAGCAAGCAATCGTATTTGGATGACCAGCAGTTTTATAATATTAATTGCTCTGAATCCTGCTGAAGCCATGATAAGAATACTGAGCACTTACACAGCAATTTACAACTTCAAGGTGCTGTAAAAACATTAGCTAATTATTGTTATGCTGGAAAATCTATAGACAGTTCTCTATAGCTCTGAATATACATTGCATGACCTTAATTTAATTGCCAGAAACAATAAATCTACTTTAAAAAAAAAAATGAAAGAACACAAATGGCTTGGCAGAAGTGCACATTGATGCACTCCTGTAATCTCTAGAATAATTACCCATGAAAGGGAGTCTTTGCAAAGCAGCGTTATATTTAACTACATGAAATAATGTTATTGAAATTAAAACATAAGAGAAAAAGACAACTGTGTGAAACTTGTGTGACTTGCTCAGTAGATGTATATCAAGTACAAATATCTTGTGGACAGAGAAATTAAATCATGTGCCAGATGAGAAATACAGCAAAATGTAGAAGGAAGAAAAGTCATTATCTCTGGGGAAGGATGGTTTGTCTGGTAAAGAGAAAATCTGTGTTTCAGAAACTACTTTAAAATTGTTATAAACTATGGTATGGAGTGAAATAAGTAAATATGGTTGTCTTCCACCCATAGAGGTTTATATATGATTTTGAATGGCATTTTCGATAAATATATAGTTCTTTCAAGAAAATAAAAGCATGCATTATTTGCAAGAGTAATAATAGTAGCCGGTAGGTTATTAGGAAAAATGAAATTTATTTTTCAAGATGTGGCTATTATAAATCATTATACAAGAAAAGGCCCATTCTTAGCTGGTAACTTAGCAGACTATAATTAGTCTCCTCTAATGAGGGGAGGGTAGCAGCCTTATGAATCTATTAATTCTTTTCTTTAGCAATGTTGTTAACTAAGATACTCTTCTGCAGCATATTCTCATAAGTCTTCTGCCAGGGGTTCATCTTTCTGTGACTGAAAGCATATTTTGATACAGCACAGCTCTGTCACATTGGCTCAGACTCATGTGAAAACCAGGTTGTGAGAAGGAGCTTTGTGAAAGTCTCTAGAATTGTGAGATATGAAAGGTAAAATCAGTCTCAGGTAAAATTGCTGAAACAGCTGAAGGATTCAAGAGGAAGAGACGATGACTCTGTAGCCTCAAGGATTTGAGGAACACTGAAGGTTTCCTGCCAGACTTGGTGTTTGCCTGGCTAGCAAAGGTTCAACAGGTGTCTCAAAGAGGGTGGTGAGCAAATTAATTCATATAATGGTAGCCTGTAAGTCCTTGTTATCTGTTTTATATATTAGCCAATAAATAATTGACTTGTGCTTTTAGTTATGTATCTTGCTTGCAGCCTTTTGTATACGGCAAAAAATTGCCTGAGCAAAATGATCAAAAAGGGAAATTTCCAGGCATTCCATGTGTAAAGGCAGTGGTGGTGCCGCTGTATGTTCAGTAGTGTTTGGTCCTTTCCAAGATAGTCTGCCAGACTTAAGCACTGTTCACTACCCTGGAAGGTGGGTAGCCAAAACCCTGATTTTTGGATTCTTACTGTATTTCATCTGCAAATTGAGATCTGGTCTGCTTGGTTCTGTGAAGAATTCTTTTAAACATGGCAAAACATTTTTATGTTTCACAAGAATCTTCAGACTGAGGTAATTGAGTTAGCTGTATTCAGTGTAAAAGCGTAACAATTTTTGTTTCATTTTTGGCAGGAGGTGGAAATCCTGTCAGAAGATACTTTCCAAGAATTTGGAACATGGAAAAGTTACAATATTTTTTTGGAATATTGTAGGGACCTCTATAATCTCATAGAGATGCAAGTTAGAACATCGGCCTGTTTTACTGCATTACTTTTCTTCTCCATATGAGAGTAAATGTCAAATTTCTTAAGCAATTGCAGCAAAATATTATCACAGTTTGGTTGATATTGATACACTGAATGATCTCCTAGGAAAATTGTCTTAGCAAAGAGAATAAAAGTAAAGATGGCACCTCTTCATTGCTAGGAAAGTATTAGGAAGCTCAATATCCTCTAAAGATGTATGGTAGAATAAAAGCAGTACTGGAGTTCAAGTATCTCAGTTTGAAAATTAGAAGTTACAACTGAAGACACTCTAATCTCCTTTTTTTCAATTACATCATCTAATTTCTATAACATCAATATACTTAATAAAAATTGATGATGTAAAAACGATCAAGTATTCTTTAGAATTTCATCATTTGACTTCTTCAAAGTAATGGTCGTTGCCATTGCAGCCCTTAGTGAAAGAGTACTGTAACTGTTGATTAAATCAGTTTGTCTCATTTCTCTTCCCTCCACCTTTGAAACTTAATTTTATATTGGGTTAACAGGCTCAATGGTTTTGTCCCGTGGCTGTCTGCTTGCTTCATTTAATGCAAGGAGGCAGTGCAGGTAGAGAAGGGCAGAACAGGATGCAACTTTCACAGTAGCTCACTGTTACTCTGAATAAGGTTTAGCATGAAGCCATGATCTCATAGTTCTTTGTGTAAATCCAGTATATCAGGGATAGAAATAAAGAAATAATCAATGGGATCATGTACTACATTTCTTTTATTCAAAGCTTTATTACATTTCTTATACTGTAAACATTTCATGTAGACTAAATAGAATAAAAAACCGATTTATTTTATTTTATTTTATTTTTTACTAGCTCTTTTTCTACTAGGTTCTACTAGTTCTAGTTTCTACCAGTTCCTGCTGGATCATTTTATCCATGAGATGATTCACTGTGACATTAACATGATGGGTATCAAGAAAATTAGAAGGGGGGGGGAAAAGGTGATGGAAAAAGTACAACCAAAAAAAGTCTTCAGGCTGAGTTTTGCATTTTGTTGGCACCAGAGAGATGTATCAATTAAAATAGCATTGAAGTGAGTTGCTCATATTGGTCTATTAGATTAGTGTTTGATGGATGTAAAGTAAGTAGAATGTTCTCTCATATTTTGATGGAGTCCATTGTCAAATATTTTGATTTCAAAAGTCTATTTAAAGGTTTTAGGTTTGACAAGATGTATGTCACTTAACTAATCTCTTGATAGTACTGAAAAAAAGCCCTCCAATCCTTCCAGAGTACTTGCGGAGTTTTTGCAATCATTATTTGTATGCCTTTTGACACATTCCCAAGTTCTGCTGTATTTTTAACTCAGACATATTGTTTTATAAATATATCTTTAGCTGTGGCTATTGCAGCTCATGGCAATATGAAATCAAGACTTTCATAGCACTTGACGTTACAGAAAGTTAAATCTGCTCTGGGTAGTCAGTCCAAACAGATTGAATGAGACACCCATCATTTGATTAACTAACAAAATAAATCATACAAAATTAGGGGGGTTTGTTTGGGTTGTTTGGGGGTTTTTTCCTAATTAGTAATTACTCCACCTGTGCTGCATTCTGGTCACCTTCTCCCAAACATGGCATTCTGTAAATAAAAAGAGTCTATAAAAGGCATCATGATAAGACAGCACGGCTGCCTCAGGAGCTTGCTGAGGTGCATTTTATTGGAAGTTGGGGATATGTTTTGGGAAACGCCTGCTTTTATCTTACATTCTTCTCTCGGGATTTATGGTTTTTGCCGATACTGGAAACCAGCTGCCGACCTGGATGGATCTTTGGTGTGACCCAAAAGCTGACATGATGAAAGTATGCAAAATAATTAATCATTAAGTATACTGAGGTAGCGCCTTTGCTATTTTTTCCCTAGTGTTTTCTTTCAAATCAATTTAATTTCTCCTGATAAAATGTGAAGGTGAAACACAAATCATGTGCATCTTTAGGGCTTCCTTCTGTTTCAGTATAATAATGCCATAAGAGTTTAGCATGACTTAAGAAACTTACATGGAGTATATGAGACCACTGTCCTTACAAGAGGATACAGATACTTGTTATACATGTGTAATAAAACATGTAAGTATATCACAGTGTTGTTTATACACAGGCTTGCTTTATGAGCATAAGCGTTCAGAGAGAGGGGAATAAAGAAGATGGCAATAATATGCTTAAGCTGGGACATGAACTGTCTACTTAAATACTTGATTCTAGTGAGTGACATACATTCCCTGTTCATGGGGTTTTTACGGGTTTGAGTTTTGGGGTTTTTTTACTGCGAATATCTGTTTTTCACTTTTCCTGAGATATTTGGATGCATTTGCTGGATGGACCGGTTTGGTTTTGATGTATTTTAACAGTTTCTTATTCATCACTGCATTTACTTCTAGTATGAGACAGATAACAGTTTCATCTAATTGGAGAGAGTGCATTAGTGCTGGGGAAGATAATTGGAATTTGTGAGAAAAAAGTTTCATAGAGCATTTCTAAATTATAGCTGGAATGTGAGCTGCAAAGTCTTGAGTATCACCTGCTCTTTCATTTTCTTATATAAGAAGGACCCAAACACTGAATCCTTTGTAACGGAAGAACATAAGTAGTTGTGTAACTGTTTTTCCAACTTTGCACAAGAAGATTAATTTTACTGAGGTTTTTCTTGGCATGGGAGCAAAAAGATGACAATGGCAGCAGTCCATCTGACCTGTAAACATAGTTTGACCAGCGACGCTATTCTAAAGCTTTTTAAATGTAGCTGATGCCTTTCTGTATGATACCCTATAAGCAAAGATAGTACTATTAGGCGAGTTGATTATTTTTATGAATTCCAACTTAAAGGTTTTCAAAGAGCGTCACTATCAAGTTGAAACATTTCAGCTTTACTCATCTTTTCTCCTATCAGTACACCATACTGACTGAAAGCTGAAGGATCATTTTCCCTTTTCCCTGTAACGGCTTAATCCTTCCTACGATTCTAGAGAGCACCACTGTGAAAGCTCTTTATTGTATATTGTGGCAATGAGCTGCACACCAGAAAGGGTCAGGGCTCTAGCAGTGGCTGACGGGACCTGGTCAAGACTCCGTGTTAGGCTAAATTGACAGACTTGGTTGGATCTACAGACTGTTTTACATAAGGTCTTGATAGGAATGGAAGAGAGTCCTAGACATCACATCTAAGCAGCAGCTATTATGTTCTGGGTAGAGCAGACAAAAACTGCTTCAATGAAGCTGGGAAAACAAGGTGCTGGGCTTGTTTGATTTTCAGTGGATTTCTTTCAGTCCACAGAAAAGGAGAATGAAGTACGATGAGGTAAGGAAGTGTCAGAAGCGTGAGAAGAACTTGGAATGTTCTGCAAGTCTGTAAAACTCAGCCTTTGGGAAAATGAGGATTATTTTTTTACTGGACAGAGCCCACTCAATTGTCTGGAATAATCTCCTTTTAGAGTTGAGGTTACAAAAAAGGAAGACTTTCAGACAGTGAAATGAGGAAAGTGGCAGAGGCTTGTACAGTCTCCATGACTGATTTTAAACACTGAAAAAGCACACGAGTTCATCTAAATGGTATGCAGCAATGGACATAATGTCTTAGAGGAATAGACAGGAGAATGTTGTAACAGTAATAAGGTGAACAATGCAGTTAGTTAAAAGACCAGTCTAAAAGGTGAATTGCAGTGATGAAAATGAGATAATGTAGAATAATATGTTTTATAAGAGCCTTTAATATTTATTCTTACATTTTTCATGTGTGATGATGCAAATTCTCTTCCTGAAAATGCTATATTTTACAGAAATAGAGAGACAGAGTGTGTACTTACAAAAATCTGTTTTAGCCAAATAGATTTTGGGGAAAATGGTAAAAGAAATTCCATTCGGGTAGCACTGTACATCTGGTATGTAGTGACTTCCCGTGTCATTTGTGAGTATGGATATGATTGGAGAGCTCGATGCTGCTTGGAGCTTTGCTGTTATTGTAGATCTTGCCTTCCCTTTTATGAGAATCCCTAGCATTTGTTCTCTCTGTGCCTGAATGTGATAGCTAACAGACTTCCTCACGCTGTCACTAGGTCAGCAAGAGCTGATGCCGTTTGAGACTTGTTTACTGCAAGTCTATCACAGGAGAGCTGATTATGGAAAATAATCTCATTCTCTCAGTTCAGATTAAATGGGGAGATAAAAGTAACTCGGTTCCTAAGTCATTGATTTTAAAATGCAAACTTGGGTAAACAGAGCTATGTAATGAAGTCACTTGTGACTTGAGAGTAGCGGAGTTGCGGAATTTTTCTAGGTTGAACTTGCAAAATTTCATACAGTGTGGTTCTCTTATCTCAGAGGGGGTATAAAAGAATGAGAAAAAGCACAGAGAGGAAAAATGTGGATGACCAGAGTAACAGAACAGTTTCCATTTGATGTGAGAGTAGTTAGAGAAAGGATCACACAGTTCAGAAGAGAGCTGAATGTAGGGTGTGGTGTAGGAATGTCAATCATGGATGAGAAGGAGAACAGGAAGCAGTTTGTTTTTTTGTAAATCAAGAATAGGGAGATATCCCTAATGAAGCCAGCAGGCAGCACAGAACAAAGCCTTGGAATTTATTGACAGAAGTTATTTTTGAAGCCTGAAAGTGTGTATTGATTCCAAAAGTGAGGGACAAATCCGTAGAAGAAGAGTCCATCAGGAATCACCAGTTAAAGACGTGAATACAAGCTGTGTATCAGGAAGACCCTATGCCAATTTATTGCAATTTTGGCCTGATACAGGAGTGAATATCAGCATATACTCATTTTGGTGTTATGCTATTCCACTGATATCTAGTATTGGTTAGTATCACAGACTAGATAGTCTAGATGAGTCTTTGGTCTGACCTAGTCCAAATGTTCTTTTGTATATTATATATGACATTATATATTATTTATAACAGTGGTCTGGAACAACTTGGAAGGCTTCATTCTGTCCTGTAAACCTGTATTTCATATAACAATTGCATGGTTTGTTTGGTGGGGTTTTTTTTCTTCCTAGAAATGTGTTGCTTTGATATCAGATTTAAATTTTATTATCTCTCAATTTCATTGCACATCCTTTTGTTCTTGTATTACTAGAAATGATGAATAGAAACTTATAATAAATATTATCTATATAACTCATTATGTTGTGCACTTTTATCAAGTCCCCACTCATTTCTCTCATCTCTCAAATACGCACTCTCAGTCTTTTCGCGCTCTCTTCATGAGAGGTTTTTGTGTTTCTGAGATTTCTTATTGTCACGTCCTAACCTCTTCTAATTATTTTAATTAAATGTTTACAAATACAAACTTCACAAAAGGAAACATTGAAAATATTACTAGGATAGTTAACCTTGATCAAAGACAGAAGAAGCTAGAGGAACAAATGTGCAATATTAGAATATGATAAACTGTGAAGGACCTTTGAAATTATACTGCTTTAAGAATACATGGCTCAGAGGGGATTACGTATGATACTGAAATCAAAGTAGATCACAAAAATCTCAGCCAGAGCACTGTGTGAATTACTGTATCCATATTACATACAAGAAAAAGAAAACTCAGTTCTAGACTGAAGTCTTCTCAATAGGAAGGCATCTGCAGAGGTGGAATAGGGACCTTGTGCAAATAAGAACCCTGACCTGCATGTACCAAACTGAGTATATTGAGGGTTAAAAAATTAGAACAGTTTTGTGACTGAGCATTTTCTTAAAGCAGAATATAAGGAATCACTTGGTTTGTTTTTTGGTTTGGTTTTGGGTTTTTTTACAATTTTACTGCAATCATAACGGAGGTAACATCAGGACAACAACCATATTAAGTGATATCAAAGAAGTCCAGACTCTGAAGTGTTTGTTGTAGCATGTCTACGTCTTGGCTGCAACCAAACATACCTGTTTTGAAAATACTGTGTTATTTTTTAATAATGTTTTTCAGTGAGTCAAATAAGGCCAAATTCTGTTTCTGGTTGCTGTGTAAGGAATTATCTACTGTGTAGATACTCCAGCTCTGCACTGGCATAACTGATTGCACGAGTGGCCTCATAGACTGTAGTTTGTTTGGAATACAAAGCATGTAGTAATCTACAAAATGATTTCTAATATTTGCTCATGTAAGCTACATGGAAGCTTTATTTAAATGGATCTAATTGTGCTGCTGTGGAGAACCATCTTTCCAGTGAGAAGGGGGAGCTCTGATGTCTGTCTTTGGCTCTGTCCTACACTGAGATAGAGTAAGTTAGACAATTGTGGACACCTTACGTCACTTCACAGGATGATGCAGTCTAGTGCCTTGTTCCTGATGACCTCTTCCCAAGTCCAATGCCAGCTTGAATCTCAGGACCATTTCAGGAATAATTGCAGAACTGCCTGTGTTCTGCTGAGACAATTTTCCCACTGCTGGAATTTGGACAGTGAGGAGCCCTTTAAATGTAAAATACTAAGAAGATAGAAACAGGATGAGGATTTAATCTCAAAAAAAGTTTAAGTGGTATGCTTCCACATAATGATTGTTTCCTCTGGCATTTTCCATAGTATGTGACTACCACAGGGTAATGGTTTTTGGAAGTTCTGTATTGGCTAAGTTGTTCTGGAATGAGTTAAAGGAAAACCTATATTCATTTTGAGTTTTTTTTTTTCTTTTTGCCTACTAGGTGGTTTTGGTTTATTGTTCCCTAGTCACCTCATTAAAGAGTTTTAGTACTTCTGTGCTATGGAGGGAGACTTCTCTAGCTGTTTGTGGAAAGGCTGGTTGCTCAAATAAGGGCCTGGGTGTCAGAACACTTCAATGTTGCTTACTAACCAAAATTCAGGGTCAAGAGCCTTATTAGAGAAGAAGGAGGGGTTTGAGTCCCTGGAAGGAAAACTCAATTAATTGCTTGAGTGAGACACTGGAAGAGATTGTACTAAGTAGCAAAATCTACCTATTTATATACTAACTAGTAAAGAGGGTAGGAGTCTGAGAACATCAAGCATAACGCTGGGTGCCTGCGTGCCAGCATTCCTCTGCTCTCAGCAAATGTCTGAAATCCACTGGTTAGCCCAGAACTTATTACAGGTTTATGGTTTTGTGTTGCAGAGGCAGTAGTCCAGGTTGTGAAACAAACAAACAATTTCTTTCAATGTTTATATATATATAGATAGATATATTTTTTTTTTATATTTGCTCTGTTTTGGGGAAGTTAAGTGTTTACAAAATCTAGTGTTTAAAAGCTGAGAAATGAGGCAATTCCATTTGCTTCTTAGATAGCATCTCAGCATTTCAGCTTTATGTATTAGAGTACTATTTTTATTTATCTACGCATATGTTATGTTTTGTACCACAGGACTCCTCTCTCATTCAGTGTACATACTAACAGAGATCAGTGAATGAGCAGCTATTCATGTTTTCTGTTAGTCTTACTGGCCAATATGTGACCCACATGTGGTGTTCACATTCAATCATTACATTGAATTCAAAACTATTAATTTCTCCATAGGCTTTCTTTCCATTGTAGCTATCATTAGCATCTGAATGCCTCACAAACCGTAATTAATTAATTTTCACAAAGCCCCTGTGAGGTGAGATGACATTATTAAAAGAGGAATAAGCCACAGAGAAAAGTGCCAGCCTATATTTTGAATGCCCAAGTTGACGTGTGTAAGGTGTGGTTTTTTAAGCTACTTAGCCTTCCACAACACTTTATTTGTTCTTTGTCCAGCTTCCTCTTACTTAGCTACAAGTGCCAAGCAACTTTGCAAATCAGGCCACAGATAGGTACTTTATGAATAACAGTTACTCGTTGTGGAGCAGGACATTAAGTAATATTATTTACCAGCTATCTTATCATGCAGGCACTGATACCATCCAGTGTTCAAAAATAGCATCCGGTTACCTTACCCTTCCATTTTCTTATTATAGTTTCCTTCATCAATAACTACATACTATTGAACTTCTTCAGAAAGAGATCCTGTGGATATTAGTGATCCTCTGCACTGCCCCTTGATGAGTCCCCAGGGCATAAATAAGTTCCCCAGTGTTGTAATACATTAGAAGTCTACCACAATTCTGGCTTTCCACCATGGAAAAGAAAACACCAATTAATTAACAGCATGAAAATGGTATGTGTTTAGCTGATAAATATCAACAGTTTTTGAAAGGCAGGAGCCAGGCTGGCCACTTCTTGCTGCTAGAAATAGATGTCTGAGATGGAAAACCTCAGTGCACCAGAAGCAGTTATACAGATCTCTTGTTTCTTTTCCCATATCGGTCTTCAGGTGCCTCTTACTCCTTCCCTCTCAGATAATTAAAGGGTCGTTCAGAAGAAGAGTGATTTTTGGTGTAGGCTACTGGCAATTTGAGGTAGTTGGAAAAGGTGCAGAGATTCTCTGCGGTCTCCTGCTGAAAGCCCAGCAGAACAAGTCCAGTTGACTGCACCCACTGAATTGGCATATAACTGGCAGGGGTTACTGAACTGAACTTTCTGTGCAGTATTTGTTAGAGTCTAATATAAGTATTTTTTTAGGATATTCCGTAGACAATGAATACATTTTATTATTTATAATAAAAGCATTTGTATTAATTATCTCCTGCAGAATTTGTAAGAGGAAGATGTGAACATATCTCAGATTCTTTTTCTACAAGAGACTTCACAACTGAAGTGATCAAGAGATTCTTTTGCTTGTCACTTGCCTTTATCTATGCCTTGGTTTTGGGGTTTTGGGTTGGGTTTGCTGGGATTTACTACTCAAAAAAATTTAATCTGTGTAGTTGACATTTTTTAGAGGCACTCTTGGATGGCCATCGTCTACCCATACCCCAGGTGCTGTCCTTATTAAAGTGCGTTCAGTGTTTCTGGACAGGCAAGCTTTAGAGCCTGCCGTCTTACTGTTACAAAAACGTGCCTTAACTGACAGCAAAGCACGGTACAGCGTGATCCCTACCTGTTGGGCCCCTTCAGGAGGAGGAAGGAGAGAAACCTTGCAAAACTGCAGAAGCACTTTATTCTTCACAGACAGTTATTACTGAGTCTCTCTGATGTTCTCAGTAGGGGATTTATTTATGGTAATTGTTTGGTGCCTGATAGTGTAAGTTAGTAAATTCAGACTTCTTTTCAGATACTGAAGTAGCTTTACCTAACATGTAATTCTTGTTTTATATTCACCTAGCATCAACATGCATAGACTGTTTATTTCTTAGGAAGTAATAACTAATGACAGCTAAACCCCATCCAGATCTTTTCCAGACTTGCTGTCTTGGGGGTTTTTTTTAACAATTTACATAATTTAGGGACATATATTTATTTAATTTTAATTTAAGATACAGATCCATATCTCCTAGCTGCTTTGAAATATCATGTCATCCTGTAGCTGCTTCTTTACTTCTTTAAATGGACGCATGAAGGACACTAGGTTAAACAAAGCATGACAGTCAAGAGATACACTGCTTACCTCACGTGTCTTGAATTTACTGCTTTGAGGGGCTCTGTGATTTTCTGGGAGACTGATAACCCATTCCAAACAGGCACTGATGGTTCAGTCAGTCAAATTTACTTACATGTGTTTTCTGCTTCAGTGATTTATTAATAAGTACTACACCTTTAATTACAAGCTTTGTTTACCGATATCTTTCTCCTGTTTTTTGTAAAACATCTAGGTAAGGTATCTCAACTAATACTGGATAATTAAGAATAAATCTAACAGAAGAACAGCTGGTTCCAAGTGACCTAATCTGAAAGTTCTGTGCAGTTTGGAAAACAACAGGGGTATCTACTTTTAAGTGCGGCACTCCCTATAGAATAAACAAAAAGAATATTTGTCAAAATGTAGAATTATCAAATGTTTCTAAATTAATAAAATTTGATTTAAGGTACTTCCAGTAGTTCTGCCCCACAAGTGCAGAACATATGAACTATTTAAAATGAACATATGAATAAAGGTGCACTCGTGAGTCTTTATCCAGTGCAGTTCAATTTGCCTGTAGTTTTTCCTATGGGGCTTTGTAAAGCACTCGTTGGTCATAGCCTCTGATAAAGTGGATCTGCAGTTCAAGAAAATTTCTCAAACAGAGGGGAAGATGTTTATACTTCAAATTTTAAATTGCATTTCCTGGCCAGATGAATATTTGTGTTCTAGCATAAGCAAATAGGCAGAAACAAATTAGATTACTGGACTGTCACTAAAGCAGAGCTGTATGCTATTAGCAGGCAGAAAAATTTTGAAAAGGTAGAGCATACAGACAAGACTAAAGTAAAAGTTACATGTGGGTGGTGAAAGGCCTTTCTGGATGAGGCCCTTCTGATTCTAAGAAAAGCAATGACTCAAATTTAACAAAAGCACTGTACTAGAGCTAAAATGTTTCTTTTAATCTTATTTTAGCTTTCTGGCATGTAATATTTATATATCGTTGTTGCAGTTAAACTCATTTTAATGGATGAATTTTTATTTAAGAGTAAAAAAATATGTTCTGTGCTGCAAGCAGCAGGTGTGTTTTTAATCTTTAATAGGTCACCTTCCTCAGTGCAAGCAGGCAAGCTGTTATTGATCAAAGAGGTTTTGTTGGGTAGCTCTCAGATTATTGAGTGACAAACTTTATTGAATTTGACTTTACAGAAGTCAGAAGACAGCTGAAGCATAAGAGCTTGCACTACCATCAGAGTCATTTTACGACAGGCAGGGAGCAAAGCTCAGAGATGGATACTGAGCTCTTTGCTGGCCCTTGGAGATTAACTGAACAGCCTTCCTACCAATTCCCAAGCCTGTCAGCAGAACCAATTAGATTTTCAACCAGTAGACAAGAAGGGTGGCACTTGGGGACCTTTTTGCTTTAGGTCGAAGGCTTTTCAGACTGCGATGAGATGACATTGATGATGACACGTTGAGCATTGGTTGGTTTTAAGACAAGTTAAATTAGCAGTCTTGAAATGATTCCAACTGTCTCCTGACTTCTCACTGTTGCCATATTCAGTGGATCCTGTCAGGAGCAGGTTGATGACTTAATAGTCTTTCTTGAGTGGATTTGAGCACTTTGGCTGTGTGTTTATGTGTAGTTGTCATGCTTAAAATATTCATATAAAGGTTTGAAATATTTATTTGAAGGAGCCTTCTGCAGAGTTCAGCAGTACAGCTCTCAGTGATTCTGCCTACTTTTTCTCTCTCTTTTTTTTTTTTTTTTTTGCTGCTCTAAGCAGTTGTTGCTAAAAAATGTCTTTAACTATGTTTGATCTGTACGAAGTGACATTGTTTCTTGTGGCTATTGATAACATAAAGCACTTAGGAAGTTTAAGAATTTGTTCAACGTTTAATTTCCAAAGCTCCGGATGGCAAATTCCAATCCCACCTGTACAAACATTACAATGGTTTTTTGAGACCGTTTCAGATTAGGAAAGGTGTATTCAGTTTGTACAGCCTTGTAAACATTTTGTAATCTTTGATTCTAATCCAAATGGGTTGTGATAGATGTGGAAAAAGGGGAAGAGGAGAAAGGGATAGGAATTAAGATGAAGTCTGCCATAATTAAATTGCCCTAGGCTATTGAAGCAAGTGAGCAGGATATCATGATGGGGCTGTTCTTTTCAAACTGTGTGAGACTTTAAAGACATTTTGCTGTAGTGAATTGGCTGCTAGGCTGCTAGAAAAGGAGCTAAAGAAATAAAAGTGAAGTAAGCTAGCTGACTTTAAATTTGTACTTCAATGTAAACAAAATCCTAATTTACTAGAAGTAAATTGAAGCTGTCAATATGTAGGTGTTAAAATTAGCATGCCTGTAACTTTTAATATTTGTTAATATTAAATACTCAGCATTTAAAGGTTATGGTTAGAATTTTTCCTTCTGAATACCTAAGGTTAAACTCCTACATCTAAATCCATGTTTATTCACCAGATTAGGTACTTAACCTGTATTTAGAACGTAATGTCAAGCATTCATTTGAAAATGTTGGTGCTATTTCTTTGAATTTTAAGTTCTCTACTACTATTTTCTCTCAGTAAGAATTCTTCATCTTTTTTTAAGGATGGTGATTTTCGAAAAATAAATGAGAAATCACCTGCAGTTTTTAGACATTATTCTAAGAACCACAAGCAGGATAACACACAGAAGATTGATTGCCATTTAAAGTATATCAACTAATACTTCAAATAGCAATATTATTTTTCCATAGGACATATTTCTGTTTGTCATAGCAGCAAAAAGTGATCATACCCAGATCAGAAAAAAAAGCCAACAAAGCATTTGGAACATCTATCTACCAATGGTAAAATTAGATTTTAAGTGTTACATGTTTCTGAGCAATAATATTTATAATTAGTATCATCCATTCTTTGTCCTAATCTGATATTTGAAATATTTTATGCCATGCTCTAATAAGCATTAACCCCGAAATTAATGCGACCGCAGTCGGAGGCAGGCAGCCCATGATGAATACAGTTTTGAAGATCAGTGACTTGCAGAATGGTCATGGGGCAAAGTTACGTGCCTTAGTTTTCCCATTTTAAACAGGTGTAAATGAGTTGTCAACTCCTAAAATGAACAGTACTCTAAAGATTATTGATCTAATATGCAGTAAGACTTCTGTGTGTATAAGATATTTCCCAGTTTAGTGGATAATTAACGGATATTACTGAGAAAAATACAAATATTTAGTGGCAATTTTGGCCACTAAAGAAAAATCAAGGAATAATTTTTTTAATTGCTTCAGTCACTGCCATCACTTTAAAATACTTTAAAGATTTATTTCTGGGGGCTGGGTATAAACATGCATTCCCTCTCATGCCATTACAATAGAAGTATGATATTTTTAATAAATTACTAGTTTTGAGGAGAGGAGATGCTGCATTTTGGACCAATTCAAGTATTTATATGAGGCCCTAAAATTAGTTATAAATGAGAAAATTGTACATATATAATATTTTACAAGCACTGTTGTCTCCAAATTATGAAGGGAAATGTGGGACCAGAGGATTGAATTGACTGAGCCAATGCCACCTTTCAGTGACAGTGCTAAGAGCGGTGGGTTCTCCTGTCTGTTTATCTGGGGCTCTGCTTTCTGGACCGTGCTGCCTTCCAATGTGTTCACATTTTCATGGAACTTTTGTGGACAGCCAGTTCAACTCCCTGTTTAAACCTCTAAGACTGGCAATCTCCTGAGTTTATGTTGAAGAAAATCAAAGCATCCTCAGAAATGTTAATGAAATTTTCAATGATTTACAAGTCACAAAAATAATTGGCAGTTATTATCTCACTATAGACAAATTCATATTTGATATTTTTGTTCATTTGTTAGTTTCAGCTTCTAGCCGATGAATTTTAGTAAAACTTTGCCTTTTCAATTAGGGATCTCTGTTATCAGTTTCTTCCCCATGTAGGTGCTTGTACATTCTCAGTGGGCTTCCTCCTCACCTTGTGTTTTATAAGCAAAATTAATAGATCTCCTTTTACGTTTCCCTTTAAAAAATTCTGTAATAAATTTCATAATTCTTCTCTGAAACCTCTTGAATTCCAGACATCAGCACTGTCGCTAGTATTTACTAGCAGCCATATTAGCTAGGAATAAAGCCTTTTTTTGCAGGCAATATTCTCTGCCCACAAATAGGAATACGTTAACCCTTTGAGAACTGAGTCTTCAATCACAGAAGCATTTACAGAATTCTTTTTTCGTAGGTGTGTGAGTTTACATTTGGTGGTATTGAACCACAAATTGCTTGCATCCATCCAGATTATCAAGAAATCCAGACCACACTGTACCGTTGAACTGTCTTCCTCATGATTATCTCCTACATCATCTTTTATGCTATCTGCAAATTGTATCTGTAATGATTTTATGTTTCTAGATGAAGATGTTAAATGACATAAGGTCAAAGATATGCCACCCCAGGATCTCAGGAGAAATATATGCTCTCAATAGTAACTTCCATTTTGACACCTTAGTTGTTCGTGCCATGCTGAATTTCTGTCAGTATAATTTTAGAATCCAAATTTTTCTTGCTTTACAGAAGCTTCATCAGCACAATCTTTATCAGCCATAAACCTATATTGACTGGTATTAATTATATTGTCCTCCTTTAACTTCTTATTAATCAAAGTCTTATAATGGCCATTCCATTACTGTATCCAGAACCAGTATCAAGTTGTCAGAGCCACCTGGGTTATTTCATTTGCCATTTGTTGAATACTGATACAGTACTGGCTTTCATCTAGTCTTCTGGAACTTCTCTGTAGTTCTAAGATACTTTACAACTCAGCTGTAATTGTGCAAGAAACCGCTAGGCTATCATAAAATTCCTAGCTACAAGTTTGTCATATGTATACTGACTGAAAAATATCTGACTGTAGTAGCTGTTGTTGAATGTCTTCCTGAAATACTGTTGAAAAGGAACTATATCCTGATCACTTGATCAGAGCAGGTTATCCTGCTTTATTTCCCAAATGCGGAAAATAATTATTTATTGAACTTTTCAACCTCTTCTACATGATTTGTGATGGATATGATTTATAGATCCTCTGTTGTTCCTAGTATGTCTTGAAACTCATTTAAATTATCCTTAAATCTTCCAACAATTGATTTCTTTTTGCATCTATTTGCTTCTCACATAAACTTGATACATTTCCTAGCTTCAGTATCTACTCTAAATATTAGAGTAAATTTTTAACCATTTTTTTTTTAATCTAATGTAGATTCTTCTTATATTTGGAAAAATGGGTTTATGGGCATTAGAAACAAGAATTCTAACCAGCTTTCATTTCCTGTGAGCACTTCTGTGTTCAAATTCTTTTCTCACTCTGATTTAACTTAGAATTATTTTCATATTGTGAAACTGGTCTTTTAAAAACATCAAATCTGTATCTGAGTTTGGATTGTATGCAATCTTTTTTGTAACAAATGTGTTGACTCATGATAGCTTGCCTCTAAACTCTCTGATTTTTAGTTCCACAATTAATCTCTCTCTATCTTTCAAGATTTTTAATGTGTCACTTCACTATGTTGACTCTCTTAATGATTTTTCAGTTAAGACATTTTTATATGGTTTTAGAAATTCCATGAATTTTTAGAACTAGCAGTTTCACTTTGTTGACATATGTCACATGATGTCAGTCCCTAATGAGAAGACAGAATTTTTTTTGCCTCTTCACCTTAGTGATAGGAGCTTACAGGGGTTAGTCCTCCTGTTCTCCAGCATGACTTGGTTGTCTGTTGCACACAATAGTAAGGAACCAGCTAGGACTTTGAACCCTACTATTTACTATCCATGACTACTTAATCAGGATCATTTACTTCCAACTTGGCAGTGACGTAGGTAATGCTGGTTTTTATTTCAAAGAAAAAGCCATACGTCTTATTCATGGAACATCACTAATCTAAAAATATTTAGCATAACATACAGAACAGCAGTGTAGTAGTACATTGAAAATCACTGTCGGATTTTCTCCCTGTGGGAACACCTTGAGCACCTTAACTCAAAGGCACTGACCTAGCACTATCAGATTGAAACACTGATAACAATGGACCAGGATTTTACCTCAAGACTATAAAACCTTGGTTCCAGCAGACAGGTTTTTTCAGTTTTGGGAGGCTATCATGAGGGAGAGAACTGCAAGGAAAAGAAATTAGCATGTTATCAGAAAAACATTAGAAGTCAGATGTTCAATTGTACATTAAGACTCATAATTCTTTTGTTTGTGATGAGTGCTGAGGTGGTGTACCTTCTGCCCGGACATTCCTGTCTGTCTGAAGTTCTTAATTGTTCGTATCAGTTTATGTGTATTGGAGGAAAGAGGGTAATTGATATTAAATAAGTGCATTTTGTAAAGCAGAGGATATAATAGTATCCTTTTGCATATTAACCTTTTAAAGCTTGAGCTGTATTATTCAAAGGGATGAAGTGAAGACTAGTATCATCCTTCTTTGGTTCACTTCAATTGTAAATATGACCTTTCAACAACTTTTAATCTGCTTTAACACTTGTGACTAGTAACCAAAGCGTTAGGCACTTGTGTTCTACTTGTTTTATCACTGTACTACAGTAGCAATCAAAAAGAGAGAACTGACACATTTATGGCCTGTGGCAAAAGCTAAGCAATTAGGAGAATCAGTACCGGATTACATCATCTTAAAGCAGATTTGTTGTGAGTGAACTAAGTTAACTTTCACACCCTGGATATCACAACAGTTTTAATCTTTTAGTAACATCTTGTGTAAAAATTAATCATAAGCTTGGCTGGATTATTTTTGACATCCAGGAAAACATTGTGAAAAGCCATTCCTGTGCAGTTTTTTGATACATGGAGGATACGTCATAAATCTTCTGAAACACTATACTTCCATTTTGCTTCACTGTTTGCACAGTTTATTCACAGTGGCCTCAGTAAATGAGCATGGAAGCAAAGTTCTCTGTATATTATTAAAATATCTGCTACTTCAAAGCAGAACAATGACTTTGGCATCACTTTTCAAATAGAAAAAAAGCCCCACTCCTTAGCTCTAGGAATATTGAGCTTCAGGAGACAGAAGAAGGGGTTACATCATATAGAAAGTTACTGATGTCCCTCATTATGTAGAGATACGGTTTTATTTTGAACATTGAAAAAAACACTGGCTTGTGATTTTTCTCCTCTACTTTTGTTAATTTGTGCTGCATAGCTGCATAAAATGCAGCATAAATAATTGGCAGAGAGAATTTCATTGATAGGGAAGTTCTTTACCAGAGTAAAGGTGATGCATGTCATCAGGGTGCCATTTCTGTCACCTCATATGCTCATATCAGGGACATTACTAATTTGGCAGGCAAAACTCATCCACATCTATCCTCCTTTGGGGCTGGATGATTGCCCTGAATTCCTGCCTGTGTGAGTTGGCATTAGCTTGGACTAACTACTGAGCTTACATCTGTGTTATCTAAGCCTGGCAATACACTGTTAAATCTGTGAGTGTAGAGAAATCACTTTTAAATTGCTATTTCATATGCACTTTTAATATGCATTTATGGAAGATTTCTTGGTTTCAGTCATGTTTATATAGTGTTTCAGGAAAATACCTAAGGTAAATTGAGAGGTTTGTATGTACGTTTTTAGTGTATGTAACCAAAATAACGTGCAATATATATATATTACACCATGCATGTTATTTTGATTAAAATGCTATTTTCTGATCACTGATAAAAATATGGGCTATATACCAGAACAACAACTTAAGATAAGACCCAATGGGGGATGATTAAGGCTATGAGCTTGTAGTGGCATGGCCTTCCATTCAGTGCATTGAAAGGTTCTTGACCTAAATGGATTTACGTTTGTAGGCAACTAGCTTTCTCTGAAGTGTTCAATTAATATCTGAAAATTATACACAAATGGATAAATCTAAGAGATTATCTAGAGACATCTAGAGACATTTTATTCTGTTTTCATGTTAACAGCAACTGTAAAGGAGTTGTCGATACTTGTCACAAATGCTAAAAATAACATCCAAATTGCCAAAAAGGACAGATTTTTAACACAAGACATTGCTGTTGTCCGCGCTCTTCCCCTCCCCCCC
>VXBL01004267.1:2457221-2514707 GCA_013400195.1 Aramus guarauna | reverse complement strand
ACCGAGTGGTCCCTCCATCAAATCCATGTCTCTCCAATTTAGAGACCAGGATGTCGTGCAGCACAGTGTCGAATGCCTTGCAGAAGTCCAGGTAGATGATGTCCGCCGCTCTTCCCTTGTCAACCAGCACTGTAACTCCATCATAGGAGGCCACCAAATTTGTCAGGCACGATTTGCCCTTGGTGAAGCCATGTTGGCTGTCTCCAACTGCCTCCTTATTTTCCGTGTGCCTGAGCACAGCCTCCAGGAGAATCTGCTGCATGATCTTGCCAGGCACGGAGGCGAGACTGACCGGCCTGTAGTTCCCCGGGTCCTCCTTTTTCCCCTTCTTGAAAATGGGGGTTATGTTTCCCCTTTCCCAGTCAGTGGGAACTTCACCGGACTGCCAGGACTTCTCCAAAATGATGGAGAGCGACTTGGCCACTTCATCTGCCAGTTCTCTCAGGACATGCATTGTTAGCATGCAACTGTTTAACTTAAAAAGCCCATCCTAAGGTTCAAAAAAACCCCACCAAACATTGACACCTTCGGTGTTTCTCTAATAATTCAGGTACAGGACTTGTAAAGAGTACCTAGTTCCTAAGTAGGGGAGAAAAGTGTGTTTACACATGATCCTGCTAGAGCCTAGGCAGATGGAGAAAAGTCAACCTTCATCAGCTTCTGTCACAGAAGTTGTACAATAGGCCTATCTTCATTTTTCTTTTGGTGATTTTATAGAAAATACTGAGGTAAAGCATTATAATGGAAAAGATCCTTTTAAGATTGTATTTCTTTTCCAAATAGATGTAAAAAAAATATTTTCCTTCTGATCTCTCCCACGATTTTTCTACTATTTTATATTTTTGAGCCATAATCTCTTTTCAGACCCCTGTTATAGAAATTTTAGTGTTTAACATAGGCTGTTCATCAGCATGTTCTTCACAGATTTCTCTTTTATTTGAGATGATGTACAATAATTTTTTTTTCATTTTTCAGCAAATTTTATGATAACCAGTTGTATTCCACTGACTATTTGTGACTATTTTATTTATCATTATGTGAAATATTTAATAAAACCAAAAGTTGGTAGGTCAGAAAACTTTTTCAGGTGCATTAACCTTAAACCCCTCTCTTTTAAAATAGTACTCTGGAGGGTTTGTATTCTGTCATCTTCTCTCCAGCTTCAGGTTTGCAGTTTCTGTTAAAATTGTTTCTTATGAAGTCTACATGTCTTTCCAAAGCATACCCTGGATTCTGAAGTGAGGGTACATTTTTACTTCATTATAATTATATGTAAGTGAAATTGGGCATCACTGTTGATTCTTTCAAGTCTTTGCAGTGCGTAGATACTATTCAGATACAGTTGTCTTTCAGGATCTGTATATCTAATGGTTGTGCCAAATCAGAGAAAGGAAAAAACAAAAACCCAAACCTCCATTGCCTAGAGTTAGTAAGACCATTTTCTTGCACAAAGACCAAGGGAGATAGCGAAACATATCCCCCTATAGCGTATCAGTAGAGGAGCTTCTACAGGTAATTCTTTTTAGGAGTGAAGTGTGTATGCAGTGCTGCTGGTGATATTTTGTTATGTGAGCTATTGGCAATGATAACCTACTGCGTGTAATATAGAAAAATGACAACACTTTATAAGTGCTTTCATGCTGTTTCCTAGCGACAACTTTTGGTCAGGGTTCAATGGATTCATTAGGTTCCATTAAAACAATTGTAAATCTGAAATTTCAGTTATTTTTTTACATAATTTTTTTATTCATGAACTCTGGATTGAGTTTTTGTATTCTGAATCAGGAATGTTTAAAAATTATCTTAGCAACATTGTTGAAAAATCACGTACGTATGTATTTTTAAAAGAATGAAGGTTGTGCCTCTATTTTAGGTCAGTCTGTTAAATCAATATGCATGTCTTCTGGTTCTTCTACCATTAGCAGCAGCTGAAGGGTTTTCTCTGCCTTTTTTTCTGACAGTTTGTCTGCAACAGCAGGAATGAGAGATCTTAAGACAATGGCAGGAAGAGGTGGAAATTCCAGTGATAATTCAATCTAATAGAATTTATTTAAAACATTTTATATCTTCAGTCACCATTTGATTTAGAAAGTGCTACCTAGAGAACAAATTAAACAAACCACCCTAAAACTTGCACATGTAATTTGGGGCACAAAATTAGTTGTTCTAGATTTCCAATGCATAAATATTGAACATTTTGATTTAAAATAAGTGTAAATATTTATCTGTTAGGAATTTCAATAGATTACTAAAAGATATGATTTCTTTACTCAAGTATTTACTGAAGAACTTACTAACATAATAATACCTATTCCCTACACTTTACACTAAAATCCTATGTATAAAAGATTTTTAAAGGCTTGAAGATTTTCTTTTGCTGTTATTCTTCAGAACTGAAATTTTCTCATTCAGCTAGGGCTGATGAATAATGTTCTCCTATGGAGTATACCATAGACAACTTCCTCCTTCCAAAATTGCTACTACCTCCTATTGCTCTCAATGGGATTGAAGCCACAGTTGCCCTCAGCAAAGATGCACTTCTGCAAAATGACTAAAGCTTCCCATTGTTTCCAGTATGAGTGGAACTGCTCTTAGATAGAATAATTGTCCGTGAAGCACGGGAAAAGACAAAAAAAACTTTAGCCAGATTAACAGTGACTGTCTCAGAGATGGAGGATTAAGATGTTAATTTGTCTTTAAAAATTAGTTTTATTTAATTTAAGATTGCAAATAGTGCTATATTGGAATTGTATGGAGTTGCAAGGTAGGTGAAACGAAAAAGTTGTGGGAGATGTAGCTGAGTGCGGTGATACATTTAATTCTGACAGTTTCTTGGTTTTATGATTTTTATTCTTTAATTTTTATTTTCAGTGGCTACAACAGACTTGCACTGGTTTTGCCTTTCATCATTGTTTTACCTTACCTTTTCCATTGTATTTCATTTAATATAGTACTTGTTGAGGGACTCATTAAAAAAAAATAATGAGAGAGCAAATGTTCAGGACAGCAAATTAGATGCCAATCTTAATTATTCAAAAATGTAAGGAACAAATTATTATATTCTACTAATATATATTATACTCATTACAATTATCATCAAATAAAAACAAAATGTAGCTCAGTGACATGAATTAGTTATTATAAATAAAATGAGGAAAACGTAACCCACATTCTGTTTTATTACTATCTGTCTAGTGTATTTGGTTGTGTTTTGAGTCAGTAACGTCTGTAGATCAGGGATGTTTCAGTTACTGCTGTGAGACTTAGGAGAGTTTTGGGACTTAAAGTGGTCCTCCCTGGTTTAGTTACTGACAGTAGCTTCTTCTTTTTCAACTTTTTTCAAGATTCACTGTACATGTGACAAATTGTAAGAATGCAAAGCAGACTAATTACTTAAAATCATTACGTAGCTAATAACAACGCTTATAAAGGGGAAAAATGCAATATAGAGTAGAATATTACTCTTTTTGTATGTATTTATTACTGCTTCCAGATATCTGAAAATAGAGTGTTTGCTACTGTTTGATCTCTTGACGTCAAACTGGTTCTTGCTGGAGGCAACAGTGCCAGTAGAGCATTTCGACCTTGTTTTCTTCTATTTCGCCCTTTTTCATGCCATTTGTTAGCGTAAACAGGGAATACGCATATTTTTAAATGACAATTACAAAACTAAGGCCCTATATTATTTTTTAAAGAGCAATACAGAGGGGATTTTTTTCTTTTAGCAGGACATTTTGCTACTGAAACTTGTATATACTTTGAAGTTATCAATACAGTAATCTCAAAAAAGGACTATGACATATGATCACCAAAAAAAAGCAAATGTAAGAGTTGTAAAAACAAGGAACAAAGAAGGAATGTTTGTATTCCCTGTCATTCTCATTAGTGCAACTTAATGGACTTCAGTGAACTCTTCCTTGGTTTTTAGTGATGAAAGACCAGAATTATCTCCTGTCTGTTTAATTTATTTCTTCATATGGGTGGTTTTTATGATTCTAATAACATAGCAGCATTAAGATATCATAGCCATAAAATAGCTCACCATCTGTAATTTGTGACCTCTTTTTGTATAACTACAGTAAAACAATAGCCATAAAATTTCAAAATTATTCTCCAAGGATATTTAAATCCTTGGTTTATAGATCGAAAGTGAAAGGGATATCCCAGGCCAAGTGTGTTGTGTTTCCTGTGCTGGGGTAATCTAACAATCAGCCCAGAGAAGGAGCAGAGGGCCAAAGGGTAGAACACTGGTTTGTTCTATAATACACGCTCTTTCAAAAAGATGATAATATTTACTGACCATACGTAACTAAATTTAGCATTTGTTTGTGTGACAAAAAAAAAAAATCAATGGATACTAAACATCAGCAATAAATAGGACTGCTTAGGCAAAAAAATTTTAAGATTAAAGGGAGTAAGAATCTTACAGATAGCTGAGGTTTTTTTACCTGAAAATAAATAAAAACCAATGTGTTGATTTTCATAAAACATTTGTACCACTCAGAAGAATGGAACTAGGAAGCAAGAATAAGCAAATGCTATTAAATGGCAAGGAAGCTGTTTCAACCATAAAGAAGCCCTTCAAACTTGTGAAGCTGACCCTGCTAAAACAAATAGCATAGAAACATAAATTAGAGCAGGCTGAAAGTAAAAGGGGAACTGAAGAATCAGATTAAGTTTCTAAGGTGAAACTTTTTGAAGGTGATGCAGAAAGTCCATATTTATTCTGGAGACAGAATGTAGATTCGCACCTTGAATTGCATGAATGTGACAAGCTCTGCCTTTCATAGAGATGAAAATGAGGAAGGTAAGGTGCAAGTGACTTTCTCATGGTAACATGGCCAGTGTGTAGTGAATTCAAGAATTACACTAGGTTTTCTTATATTCTCAGGTCATATTTGCTGTCCTACTCAGTCTTCAGTGCAAATTTATCAAGACTTAGGTTTTTCTCCTGCTCTATTAAATTGTCAGTTTTCTGATGCACCTAGAGTTGTTGTGAACTGCTAAATAAGAATTGCAGAATTTGGCTGTCTGCTTTCTTGTAAAACAACGAGATTTGTCATACTCTATCAGAAAGAACATGTTAAATTCAGTAGTGACCATTCATCATGTTGCAGAAAAGTAGGAATCACTTCTAATATATTCTATCCATTCATGCAGTACTTAACATGAAGACGTTCTTTCTCTGAACCCGCAGAAGTCGGTGCATAGTCTGCCGCATGATGCAGAATGATGTTATTTAACATGCGTAATTATGAACACCATCAACGGATCGAAAGACTTCTTTGTCTTACCTGTTTTAGATGGTTTAAATTGTTTTTTGATTCATGGATATATGTAAATTTAGATTAGAATTTTCTGGTTCAAGACAATGTCTAGTTGATCATAAATGTGTGTATATAATTTCAAAACTGAGCTGCAGTGTTGGATATAATGGAGAAAATTCACATATATCACTGGAAATAATTCTCTCATGTATGTGTAGGTGAGGATCCATTTACTATTTAATAACACTGTAGCTTGTTGCATTATTTTTCCAGGTCTTGACCAATAATTTTATGTAGTATTTACTTTCTTCTTCAGTTGCATTTCTTTCTAAAATTACTAATTGTTATTTCAGTTTGAGCTTTTTCAGACAAGTGATAGTATTGGAATAATGCATACTGTTCTGTATTCCATCACTTTGGAATATTGAATACCAAAAATAAAAATTAAAGAGGTGCAGGGAGATAGAAAAAGAAAAGAAAATTATTTTGTTTCCTGCCTTTGAAATCCTTTCTGATCGTTTTAGCCATTATTTTCATTTGTATTTTGCTTGTTATAGCATCTTCATTGCATTTAGTGTAGATGAATGGAGTAAAGCAAAATGATTTATCAAGTTCTTGCCATGAGGTGGATCAGAGTGAAGAGCAGGTGACTCATCTAATTTGCACAGTGGCACAAGATTCAGAGCAGGTTGCTTTGGTATAACAACACATCTTTATTTTTATCTTTGCATGAGCATAAAGAGCTCTTATATAGGCAGTAGTGAAGAAATACTGTATTTCCTTTCATATTTGGGTATATGCATATGCATGTACCATGGAACCCTGACTCATACTGATTTTTATTTAAGTAATGTTAATAATTCTGTCTTTCTATTTAGGAAATACACAACTCAGAAACAGAACAAATTTCAGCCAACTAATATACTTTAGAGTGTATTGTATTGTCATATGTCCCTAAATTTAATATTTACTTCATTCTTGTTACTTTTTTTTGTTTACTTTTTTTACTGTACTTATTTAACTGAAGATACAAGTAATAGGAAAAAAATGAAAATACCTCATCAAGATCCATGGGCAGATGAGTGTCATTTTGCTGGCATATTAGCGAAACAGTTCAATGGTGTACATTCCATTAGTGCTTGATGCAATCACGTGTCAAGGCATGTACAGTTTCCTGGATATTGTATTAGAATTGCTTATTGCATAAACATAGAAAAAGTTATATATCTAAGTAATCCATTGTTCTATACATAATTCATATTTTTGTCATTAATGGTATGCTGTCTATTATGTTATTGATATTTAGGATTACATATTATCCTGAATTGTTTTTACAAAAAAAATTTTTTAAGTCTACTTCCTTGAGGACTTTGGAAGGAACCACTCGTTTATGTTTCTTCCAGCAATCAACTTTGTTGTTTCAAGACACTATTTTGGTGGCACCCCATTGCAGTAACTGGATGTTCTACCAAGCAATAGAAGGACCTCCAAAAATATTTTTGGATTATGTGAGTTACCCGGAATTTTTAGTTAGAGAATGTTCTCCTCAAGAGGGGACTGTTCTGCAAAAAATCACAGTCAGGATGCTGTATTTTGAGAATGCCACTACATGAATTACGTTTTTAAACTGCTGCTAATACAAAGTGCAGAAATCCATAATCCTTAATTAATGTACCTTGTCAAGAGCACCTCTTGGATGCCAGAACCTCTTAGGTTTGTTTTACGCTTCTTCTCTCATACTACTTATAAGCAGATACTTTTACATTATAAGAATTTCCCTGATGACATGTGTTAAATTATATTATGTAAATTTTGCATAGTAAGATCCTTCCAGACTATTATTTCTATACCAACTTGTAGAATTCTTATTTTGCAAAGTCCGCGTGTTAGTAATTCTAGGGAAATGTAATGCATACTAAGGATATGTTATGAAAAATCCCATGAATTTGCCCCTTTTGGCTGATTACAATGAACTGAGTCACATTTGTAATTTCTATTTTATACCAGGTAACCCAGTTTCATGTACATTTTCAAAATTACAATGTAATCTGTTACTACTGTCTTTACAGTGTCAGAAAAGTGAGGCAAAATTGATCTATTAAGAAGTTAAAAGTCTGCTTAATATTGTGTACTACCTTTATGAAGAATAGAAAACAACAACGTTCTAATGCATTGTGTTCAGCTTGAGTAATGATACTTGATGATTTCAGTGTGACAAAATAAACATTCTGGGTCTGGCTTCTTTTGAATTTTGGGAAAATTCAGATTTGTATATAGATCTAAGTTTAGAGCCAGACTTTCCCCGTTAAAGCAATCATAATTTGATCATAAAATTAGTATAGGAACAGCTGGATTTCTATCATTACTTGCACCAAGATTTTTCTTTCATGGTAAAAATGACGTATTTAAAGTGAAGCCTAAAGAAATTATATGTGTAATAACTTACTAAAACCCAGGTTTGCTCATGCATATTTTAGAAGCTGTTTTATATCTTACAATCTAATTAACTGCACTCTGAAGTTCTTTGAAGGAATATAATTTGAGTACCAGTAAGATCATTCACTTTGTAATGGAAAGGACCAAAAGGATCCAAAGGATGCTTATGCTTCACAAATTGTCTTTATTTTTCTGTGGACAATGAGGTTCAGTTTTAATTAATGGACTTCAGTATTGCAGTCACTTAAAAAAAAAGACTAACAGTTTCTCCTATAAAATTCTGTAGGTAGATGAGGAAATCAGTCATCATGTAGTAAAATACAATTTGCAAGCAATGCAGCAGTGTTGTATTAATGACAACCCAGTCTTTCTAAATTCTTAGGGAAATCTATATAAAAAAATTAATAGAGAATGCTTCTTATAATCTTTAAAAGGTTCTTCTGTAGTCCCTGAGTGACTACGGAAATGATAGTGGCCTTTGGGATGATCTTAGCAAAATGTTTTCTCTTAGTAACTGTTCATACACAGTTAGCTATTCAAATCTTCTATGGCAGCCATCCACTTTGATTATGTTTCCATGCTAATGATCTTGTGCAAGAATTCAAATTATATTTCACACCTTGAAACAGCATTTTGCTTACAATTTTAAAAATATTTGCAGAACTCTTAATTTTACATTTGTACGTGATAACTCTTGAAAACTGGATATTCAAATCCAACTTTTATTTAGTTTCTCTTGAGTTCTCTGGTAGCTACGATTGAAAAATTGAACTTAAAGAAGTTGGTAGACATCCAAAGGCTGAACTTGTAGAAAGCTGTCCTTCTCCGCACAGCAGATACTACTTTCCAATCCACAGATGTGCCAAAGGTACAAGGCCTGTATGTTATGTAGAGTGCTAAAGAAAGGGCCAAAGCAAGATTTTCCTGTAGCTGATGATCTTGCATTTGAAAGAGGAGCTTTTTCAAACTCAGCTCTCTGAAAGACTCAAGAGCTATGCCAAACACTCTGGAAATTTTCTCCTTGGCACGGAGGAACAGGCTCTAGGACTACTAGCAGCACGCTCTGACATATGGATTCCATGGACTTCAGCAACAGGCTGTTGGTCAGGTATCCCAAGAGAAATACTAGCGTTTCCATGGGTTTCAACCTTCTAGCACACCTAATCCACCAGGTTTGAAGATACAATCAAGAATCACAGTATATTCTCCTTCTTATGTCATTATATTCCTCCTTTCTTTTCTGTATTTTAACCCAGCCAGTACCACCGTTGTGATTGATCAGTTGATATTCAAGGCATGACCCATAAGCACCCTCATCTATTCCATTTTTTTCTCCTAAAACCCTTTTCCTCTGCTCTCCCTTTCCCCCTTTTCCTCCCACTTTAGTTCAAGGGATATTGTTAGTCAGAAGAATGCTGAACCATTTAGACACCATTTAGACCCACAATGGGACTTTGCTGTGCCCCTCATTACCTGCAGAGGGTCCAACGCTTTCTGTTAGGAGGCAAGGGATCAAAAGACAAAGCAGATCTCTGGTAGGCAGCATGTGTCGCAGCAGTGCAGACTCTGTGTCTCTGACTTCGCTTACAGACGTCTTCACCCTGGACACATGCACCGTTTCCCATCCGTATTTTTTCCAAATGTTAAACCATCCGGGAAAGCATCCAGGAACTCTGCTGTGTTTAGTGCTGCAGACCTAGAATTGTTCATTTGGAAGTTTTTCAGACCTGTCTCCTGGCATCTGTCACCGTGTTTACAGTACTGCCTGGGGTCAGTTTGACGGGGAATGTGCACCTAGGCTGCCATGCGGGGAAGAGGCGGTACTTACTTACCAGCAGCTCTCCAGGTACAATTTGAAATCGTTCCTGGTCTGCCGGGTTTGGTTGTAGTTCTGTGGCTGAGAGCAGCCTAGCGGATAGGAAATGTGCTATCTTACATATTCTTCAACTGAGCAGGAGGTTAGGTGGGGCTTGTGTACGCTGTCTGTAGTTGTGGGAGGGGGAAACCGTCTCTAGCCTTGAGCGGCTCTCCGTGTGAATATATGTAGAGACAATTCATCTTGAAAAGGCCTGGTTGCTGGAAATGTGGGTTTTTTACTGTTTTAAAGAAAGATTAACTAATTGTTAATTGTCTTAAAAACTGTAGATTTAATTACCAAGTAATTATAATTTATTACCAAATAATATCTCTGATGTGCATCAGAAATAAGCAAGATGCAGAAATTCAGTTCTTTTAATATTTCTTCCAATTCCATGGCAGCCCTAGTAGGGGGAATATTTACCATGCAAATCTTTTGATACACAATTTAGTGGAGTGATACGCTTTTATCGACCACTCCCAAGGAGACTGGCCACGTCTCCTTTGTTTCGTTGTGTAAGCATGAGTGCGAGATGTAAGCATACTATTGCAAAAGTGGTCATGACATTCTGCAAATATAATGTTAGCTGCTCTGAAGCATGCACAGAAGAAAACCCAGGTATTTTGAAAAATGTACAGTAAAACCTGGCCTTGGTAGAGTACTAGTCTACTCTCTGTTGGTATTTAACTTATTTATGGCTAGAGAAGATACATACTATTCTTGGGTCTAAATTGTCCATTCTCTACTTTATCATTGGCTCCATGGAAGTCAATGCAAAAGCTAAATCAAGGTGAGATTAGAATCAGAATTTTCATACTGCAAAATTATATATACAAAATTAATACTAGGTTCTGAAAAAGCATGTAAAATAAACCTTATTACATGCCTAACTTGTGAGTACAGTGAGTATTATATGTATGTGTGTATATATGAACCGTTAGCTACTAAGGACAGCATTCAGCATAGGTTTACTTTGTTTTGCAGTTTATGCGGATTAACAAGATAGTGAACATGAGTTTTAGTCATGGTGACTTGTATATGGTTTCATGATATGACCATCTGTCTAATGCAGCAGACATTACCTACAATTCTCTTAAAATGATCCAGTGCCTATCATAAAAAGTGAGGTTGTTTGCTTTTTAAAGGAACAGCATGATAGCACTTGGCGGTACGCTCCAGTTTACTAGCTAATAGGTCAGACAGGCTAAGACGGCTCTTCTGTCCAAACAGAAGGGTTGAATGCGTTGCCTCTCTCTTATTTCTGAAGTGTGTAATCTAGTTCCACAGACCATCTGCTTGGTTGCTCTAATATTTCTCCTCTTTATCATGCCTAACAAAACTAAGGTGTACAACAATACCCAGGGGATAATTGGAATGGTGCCTTTCAGCTGCATTTGCGTATTTTTTTCCTGTTTTCCTGTTCGGCCATTTTAGCAGCAGATATATAGATACATTTGTTTGTCTTTCATATGTTTTCATATTTAATCTTTCTTTGCTAAAAGAAAGAAAAGTTTGTTGCCCTAATAAGCAACATTGCAGCAATGTTATGTGTTCTCTGGCACATATGTTCCCAAATTTGTCGTCAGTAATAGCTTTTTATTGGAACAGTTTGTTTCAATGGAATTAAAAAAAAAAATGTGATATTGAAATGGGATATTGCTGCTTTGCTGAGATTAAATACTTGTATTAGTCTTTGTTTTGAATGAAAAAATCTCAATGTTATGTAGAGGCTGTCATAATATATTGCCCATCTATAGGATAGAATAGTTTGAAATTCCTATAGTGTGCATGTCAATTCAGTAGAAAGACTAGATTATGTTACAGTATATATTTAATAAAGAAAAAAAAAAAAAAAAAAAGAGAAAACTCAAGCTGAACCTTTGTTATTAAAAAAGAAAAACACATTTATACAGACACGCTGGCACGGATTCCCAGAATGTAAGTCCAAG
Organism: Aramus guarauna; assembly: GCA_013400195.1. Lineage (NCBI taxonomy): Eukaryota > Metazoa > Chordata > Aves > Gruiformes > Aramidae > Aramus > Aramus guarauna. The sequence continues at coordinate 2,503,197 of VXBL01004267.1, read as the reverse complement.
AATGTTGTTTAAAAAAAAGGATGGCGTAAAACCATTCTGTCGTCAGTCGAAACTGAAGTCAGACAGCAGGTCTGTAAATAGACACGCTAGGTTCATTCATGTGCTGTGCCTATGAGATGAAGTGAACATACCTGGTGCTGCAGCGGTCGGGGCGGTGTAACACTGCCGAGGCACTCTTGTGGAAAGAGAAGCCGGAGAGGACAGAAGGTGAGCAGTGATTGCATTGGTCGTGTCAGGCTGGTCCTGGGCACTTCGGTACTGGCAGACCTGTCAGAGCAATGACTGCCCCCAAGGAGGTTTAATGAGGCAAATTGCGCTGGAGGCTTTGGAAGTTACTTTGGAGGTATAGTTGTTGAAAGAGAAGCTAGTAGTAATAATTCTGCAAACCATTGCTTCCTATAAGGGCTCTAGGATGGAAACACATGCATATGTTGGTGGGTTTACATACAGATTTTCAACAACCCAGCTTCCCAGATGTACTTCTACGTGATCAATGGAAAGCATTCAAGATAAGCATTTGAAAAACCATTATCCCAGTGCCACGTTTTGATTGTTAACTCTATCAAATCTACCACCTTTGTTTTGTTTACTGTGTTATTCTGTGTTTGGGGAGCGGGGGAGAGTAGCATGCAATTAGGTACAGACTTTCTGGGGAGTATGTCAGAGGAGTGTCACTGTAAGTCTCCATGTCTCATACAGTTATCAATCTTCTCATCTTACTAAAGGCTCCCATATTCTATTCAAACTTTTCTTAGTTTCTTTGCTGTGTTGTCACAAAAGCAATAAAACAAAAAAAGGAATACAATTAATGGAAATTTTTTATTTTTTAAATTGTTTATGAGACGTTGAACTGGGCATGACTAAATGGGAAATGACAGGACCCCCTAGACAATGGAGAATATAATTTTTGCTTGTTTTGTCACTCTCATGTTTCTTGTCAAACTCTGGAATAATTATTCTTGTTGTTTAGGGTACAAAACATGGTAATCTTAAGTGGTTATTTACAAATATCTATTTGGTCCAGATATTTTACAGTGACGCTAATGTATAACATCACTGAAAACTGCTTTTCTGTGGGTATTAAGATTTCAAGGTCTAATTAAGTCTGAAACATAAAAAAAAGAAAAAAAAAAAAAGGAAGATGTCATACCTATTGCAGCCATTCTTGCTGTGCAAATAGGTTTGGGGGTTTTTGTTTGGTTTTTTTTTGGGGGGGGGGATACTAAAAAGAAAATAAACTTGATTTTATTCTAATTTTTTTTCTGCAACTCTTTTGGGTAAAATATGCCAGCCTATACACTTCAGATTTAACTTTATTGCGGATCCATCTTCCTTACCAAATGGATTGTAATTTTCTGAACCAACCTTTCCACTTGAGGCTAATCCTTTTGGGAAGAGGTAATTTTCTTGTTTATCTTAATTGACGTGTTCCCTAAATTTCAATATCTACATTAACTTGACCTTAATTATGTGGCCTCATTGATAAAATGAAGGTTACCCAGGCAAGGCACATGCATGATTAATATTTTTTCCTGTCTTTGTAACGATTAAAAATCTGAAACCTCTTCCTAATCTTTATCTTTAATCATTTCTAAAAATTAGTCTAAAGACTATTTACCGTGTTTGTTGGTGCTTGTTTAGGTTCTTAAAAAATTAGTATTATATGTGAGGTAGATACTTTGATGTAAATCTGTGTATTTCTATGTCTATGTATGTAAGAAAAGTATGTTTTGATAATGTAAATGACATAATTTAGTTTTAATAGGTTTCTTCTGCTTCTTTTTTTTTTTTTTTTTATTATTTTTCTCCAGTCAAACATGCATTACATACAGTAACAGATTGTTGAAAGTTGAAAGTCTTCTAACACTGTCCGGACATAGCAAACCCTGGTGTGTAAAGCAGAATGAAAACATCATAGTGGGAAAAAAAATTTGATTCATTTAATGCATAGCCAAATTTCATGCTTAGAAAGGATGACTTGGACAACTTGAACCTAAAACTGATGTTTCAGATAGACTGAGTCAATCTTAAAATTTGAGCCACTGAATCATAGCTTATAATCAACATTTGTTTGAATGAAATTAGAAGAACTACTTCTAATTAGAGCTATGGGTTACTACTGACTTTAATTTACAGCAAAGAGTAAATGCCTAAAATTCATATATTAGAAATTAATTCTCACAGTCACAGAAGGTTTAAGCAGTTTTGCGAGTAGGAGAGGACTTCATGCTCCAGCTGTTTTTGTCCTGTACAATTAAGTTGTTAGAAAGAGACTACAGTACTTTGGGAAAATCTAGCGCTGCCATTATTATCAGTAACATTCACAGCTGGTTTGTAGTAAAATGCAAGTCACTCTACTCTGTGAATAAATATCTTTCTGACTGCACAGGATGATAATTGCTCTGCCTGCACTTTCTTTGGCACCTGCTTATCTCAGGTGAAATGATTGATAAAAATATTTTTGTACTGATGTTGAACACTTCTAAATTATATAATGATTTTTGTATTATTTCGCATTTACTCCGAAGAAAGTTCATGCTAAATTGAGTTTCACTGCTGTCAGTATCTTTATTAATCAGAATAGGAAAAGTATGATGTGTTTCCCACCTTTTTGCACAAGATCGATTTTTAAAGCAAGACTTCCTCTTTCTTTTTTGGAGCGATACGGAGAGTTATGTACGAGGATATCGAGTAACTGACTTCAAACAGAAGACAAATTCACTAAAGTGAAAATGATTGTGATAGTTCTCTAATTTCCCCCACAGTGTATGTAAAACTGACTTTTAAAGTGTTTAGTGGATAATGGATCATGTAAGGTCAGTACTAGCCATAGCTGTTATGGCTATTATTTTCTCCTTTCATGGGAGGGTGCTCAGCAAAATGAGATTGTCACGCTCTTTTTTTTTTGAGAGGACAGCGACAGACAGTTAAAAGCCTCTTCATGTAAGGATGTTATTTCATAAAGACACCAGCACTGGATTATCCCCTTCACTTTAAACTTCTGCCAGCTTGTACAAAGAGATAAAACAAAATAGCCCCAATCCCAGGGGTGGAGAAGTGCTGGCCGGATCTGCCCATGTCCACAGCTTTCATTTTGATTAGTCACATGTGAGGAAAATTCACTTAGGCTGAGAGGTAAATTTAATACCAGTTATGCCCATGCTGTTCATATCACAACCATTTTCACATGATGCCACTTAATTCCCTAAGAAGCAGAAAGGTAAATCGGTGGCTGGCCAGCTAAGGTGTCATAATGCATTAGGACCAGGGCTCGCTGCAGGGGATAATGGTTCTGATTGCTGTTGACTCATGTCTCCACCAACTGCCTCATGTAAAATAAGTGACATTTAAAAGGCATCAAGATGTGAGAAGAGGTAAAGAAAAAAAAAAAAAAGGAGGAAAAAAAAAGGGAAGAAGAAAAAGCAGAGTACTAAACTTGCCACTTGAACATAAAGTCCCTTTTTCACCCTAAGTGGCATAAAAATGATAACTCGACATGCCATAGGTGACCTGCACTGCGCTTTGAACTTCCTGTCTTGTGTTTTTAGAGAAAATCTGTAAAATTGCTTCTGGGAACTGCTCCAACATGTTATCATTTATTTCCCATTTAATTTTTTTTACTTTTATTTTTTTGCCCTTGGATATCAGTCTATTCATCTTTTAAAAAGCTTACGGCTGAATCAAGTTAGGCAATGGTATACAACAAGAGGCAGCCTAGTCTCTGAAGGCCCATTTAAGTCTATTTTTATAAAGAGAATCAAATTCCAGTTTACAGTAAGCATATGCTTCAGTTGACATCTGTTTCTAAGACTTGGATGCTTTGTTTGCATAACAGGCACCAATAAATGGCCTTGTTTTAAGTCTGCTCACTCAGTTGTATTTGGGTTGTTCAGCTGGGGATTTGAGTTGCAGCTGATCCCCTACCGCTCATAGCAGATACGAAAGGGAAGAAAAAAATCTGAGAAACCCGGTCTTATTTATTAATGCAGATTTCAACATTCTCAATGAGCCACTTTCCTTTTGTTACATGACTGCTAAATTCTTGTTTGCCCAAGCCGAGAAGTATTTCAAAGTATCAAATTAAAGATAATAAAAAGTTTGTTTGTTTTTTTAATGTTTAATTTAATTGCGTTTGTATCTTTCTCAACTGACAAAGCCCGGTATTATGAAGAACATGTAATGCTGGGAATTAAATGGATGATACGTTTAAGAAATGCATTTGTTTTGGCAACATATAATTACATAGTATAGTAATTTTTTTAAATATTGTGTTTTATTTAAGTGTCTGTGCCCTACTGATGACGCAGTCTAAAATATTTTGTAAATAAAATTTAATTCTGTCTGCTTTCTTGGGAAAACAAATTCTGGACTTCTCAAGGAAAACTACAAAAGTATATATATTGCTTCTCTAGCTTGCAGAATGTAAGCCTTTCCCTGTGAAGTGGTGCATTCTGTTGCAATTATATGATATTTCTCTAATGTCTATAATATAATTCAAATACATTTTTATGAAACCTAGGAAATGCCTGTAAAGAGGACAAAAATGTATTGGTGGTGTCACAACTGTATAATTACCTTACTTAATAACTACTGTAGTTTTTTTAAAGCAATAATATCAGCACTGATTCCTTTTTTAGTATTTTGAACACCCCCCCCCCTTCTAAATTTTTGTAAAGTTCTCTCTAGTAGTGTGCAGAATATGTAATGTATTTCAAGTGGATTTACTTATCAACTTTTTCTAGTGGTACCAACAGCAGTAGTGTGAAATATATCTACTCCATTTACTCTTATCCATTGCACCTACTTTCTTTTTCCCTTTAATTTTTATATATGGTAAAAATTTCATTGAAGAGAGATTTTAGATGACAGGACTGTAATTTTAAACCCAATAGAAGAGGTGTAAGCAATTTGAGCTTAGCTGAAGCATAATCTTAGGTTGTCAAGAAGAAACCCATTCTCCCTATGCTAATCAATCAGTATATCAACCGACCAATCATCTCCTCAGCTTAGCATATATCCTAAGGTTTGATATATCTATTAACTGCCCATCATGCAGCTGGTCTCCGGTTGATGAGATTCCCCCTATCTTGGCATTTGGAGGCAGACAACTGAGCTATCACAGCCTCAGATAAATACTAAAGTGGAGATTTCAATCCTGCTTCTGATAGCAAAGACAATCCAGGAATATAGAACATATTTTCAGAAAAGAACACATAGAGAATTACATTTTCAACAGTGTGTTATATGTGGAAATTGCACATATTTCATGATCCCTTCTTCCTCCACCCCTCTCCCTTCCCCAGAAGTAACAGGAAATTACTCTTTTATTGTGACTCAAACTCTTAAAAGGAAAAGAGAACAACAAGAAAGTGCTAAAATTTGTTGTTAACTGCTGATTACTATAATGGTGACATACAACTTCTCTTTAAAAAAGTGATTTTCCTCATTATTACAGTGTTATTACTTTATTGATGGAGAGCTAAATGAACATAGTGTCACAACACATTTAATCCTTAAGGAAAAAGTTTGCATTTCAGAAGATTATACACCTGCCTCTCCATTTTTAAAGTCTGAGCTCAAAACTCAATAAGAAAAAACATGATCTAGGTATTGAAGAGTCTACCTGATAGTATGAGAGTTCAGCATGCAGATTTAACATAGTGTTTCAAGGTCTATCTGTGCAAGAAATGCTGTAGAAACTGATGGCTTGCCTCAAAGAATAAAGTGGCCTAGGTTAGATACTGTAAAACCTTGCTACTCCCTAGGGAGAATCCTAGGGTCACCCAAGGGTCTGTGGTCACCATGGAATGGAGCACACAAGGGAAAAGTCTTCCACTCAAATTGCAGTGTCAAAAGATGGGGCCCAATGACTGAGCAATTCCTGAAGTCAGAGAGGGTGTGCTCACTTTAATTAAGAATTTGATCAACTTTCTTTCAAGACCTACCAATGATAGACCTAAACATGTTGTTACAAGGTTAGCTCGTAGGCTCTTTCATGCTTTCATTTCATTAAATTGGGTGTTGCGATTTGCTTTGGGTTTGTTCCTTTGTTTTTGAGATTCAATCCACTGGACGTTCTGAAATATATTCTTCCAACACTGAAAAGCGGCGTAAGTCCCTAAGCTATATATCTTAGTCAAAGCACATTATTCTTGACCTAAGAGCACTTCTGTGTCAGAGTGTAGAAGAGTAAGTGTTTATACAGCTCTACAACATTTTTCAGCAGAATTCTTGTAGCACCTGTGTTGCTCTTTTACATTATTTATGCTTTGTGAAATAAGAATGTGGTCAGTTAGGTCATAGTTTATTACAGTAACATGGGAAATGTGAAAGTAATTGGGGAAAATTGGTTGTTAATATTTCAGGCCACTTCAGAGACTAAATTCTGTTCTTAACACTTTTGTATCCTCCCTTAACATGACCCACTGAAACGTTGATTTCCTGGGAAGGATACCCTTGGATTTGACTCTACAAAATGATCCAAAGCAGTATTACTAGCATATCCTAACATAACAAAGGCTACTTAGTTTCTCAGAAAGACCACGCATATTTCAAATTCAAGGCTGGTTCATTAGGCTGGGATACACGGGCATAATACCACATAATACCAGCTGAAGATCTGGCCCATTGTATTTAGTGCTCATGAAAACTGCCAGATCAACAGCTATGGTTCTTGAAACCTGTTCAGGCAAAAACCAGCCATGAGCAGCAGTAGTGTAAGTTCTCTTTTGTTGCCCTATGAATGTATGTCAAACCTGACCTGGAAGGATCTGAAGATCTTTGTGCTTATTTAAACCTTGACTTTTCAGGAAAAACTTTAAATATTTTCCCTAACTATAAATGATAGCATTTGCCTTAGCTCTTACTGTTTAAATTCATATGAAACATAGATCCATGTGGATCTATAAATAGATGAGATGACTGAGTGGTTCGTCCTTGTGCAGCTTTCTCACTTAAAGAACTCATTAGAAATCTAATCCCACATGAGAGGTGAAAACAAGGTTTAGTAATGTAGGGAGATTTTGGGCACCTGCTGCAGGATGGTTGCCAGTAGTACAGACTTTTAAATATTGCACACTTAGCACCAGTTGAAGATACCCCTGGAGAAAGAATCAAGGCTCACTTTCATTTAAGAATAAGTAGACTACATGGTCACCTTTTGCCAGTATGTGAAGTTCCAGGTACTGAGCTACACTGTTTTGTTAGACAGAGGTGGTCCAAAACCTTCAAACTGAGCTGTGCACACAATTAGTATTTCCACTTGCACACAATTAATATCTCCTAGCAGCAAGGAGCAGATGCTTTCCTAATGGTTTGGTAAACTGTGTAGAAGGGTAGAGTTTGATAAAGGAGAAAAATACTGAATGAGAAGCTACTAGGACCAAAAAGGTATCGTCTTTGTTTAGTTAATTTGATGGGTGGGGGGGGAAACACATGAGAAATCCAAGCTCTAGACACCACTTCCGAACACAATCAAAATCCCCCAAATAAATTCCGCTTTATTTATCTTGATCACTACATAAGCGTGTTCTGTATGAAATATTGGAGGAAGATAAGCAATATTAGTAACGAGGGTTAATCCACAGGTTTGTTACCTTCTCTACCCATGATATATCTGTAAAAAAAACCACAAAACAAAAACAAAACAATAAACAACCCAAGAAACCCATGAAAAAAACCCACACTAAAAACTTCAAACAAACTAGTTTCCTTACTTCCTCTACACACAAAAATGAAATTAGGATATTGGAGTTGACTAGATAGAGATACAAGGCTACAGCTGAGATATGGTTGATTATATCTATAAGCTATTGTGAATACTGAAAAAAAAGCAGTTATTTAATTGAAGTATCCAACTGTTTGTCTGGACATGATTCTTTAAAATCTTCCTTTCTGTATAGCTTTTTGTTTGTGAAGCAAATAAATATGCATGCACTCAAATTTTATTGTTACATATTTAAATGGTACAGTTCAAATACCATTGAATATTCTTTTTCTCCACTTCCTAGAATGAGTGCTCATTTAAATCAGATATTATGAAAACTGGATGACTAATCCTAAATTCAGGTGTACTACCACTCAGGCTAGGCAGATTGCTAGTTGATCATGCTAAGATGCTCCCTTATCCATTATTGGATCTGAAAAAGAGGAGGATTAAGAATTATCTGACTTCTCAGTTAATGTGCAAATCATCTAAAAGCTCAGCTTAGAAAGGTCTTAGAAAGCCGAACAGCACTAAAATAATAATAATGTCTTAAGAATTTTTAATAATATAAATGTGCCATATCACATTTTTACAGTGAAAAATAGAGTTTTGTGGTTTGTATCTCAGGTGGTCTTTTATCTCTCTCTTCTTGTTTTTGTAATTATATATGAAAGTCCTGTGACTCTATTTTTAATTAAAAAATTTTATTGCAATTAGAAGTTGTCATTTGGGACAAACTCACACTACTGAAACTTAGTAAAAATTACATTGCTTTCAGGCAATAGTAGAAAACAATTTGATAAATATCTTTGGAAATGAGCATTAATATTAATTTATCTACTTTTAACAAAGCATGAGGGAGGGAAGGAAAACTGTATCTCAGGAAATAAGGTTGTAGAATGTATCTATGATCTTTGCAGGGTTTTTTTTCTGTGATACTTATTTCTAATATCTTTCTCTGCTCTTGGTTATGGTGAAAAAACCCTTCATTGAAAAGATTGAAATATTATTTTTCTATATTTTCAAGGAACAGGAGAGTCTGTGAACCAGAAGGCATCTCTTAATGTTACATCTTTGCATTTTTAGGTTAGTTCTGCTGTTTGCTATAGCAATATTTGTTTTATCATTTCTATCGTTGCAATATGTATACTTGCTTTTCAAAATCTGTGAAAAGTATTTAAAAAGAAAAGAGAAAATGCTAGTATTTCAAAACCCTATTATAATGCATTTTCAAATATGTCAGACACATCTTTGTTAAAATTAAACCAAGGATTGGTTTTGAGCGAATAGCCCTATATCCTTACAGATGCTGTGGATGGATGCATCTAAGCTGCTTATTATATTGATGGGTTTTGCTGCTCTGCAGCAAATGAAAACAGGCAGCTGCTTCCTCCATCAAAGCAAAAAGCAGCCTGAGTTTTTATTAAACGAGTGTTCATTTCTTCTATTGCCAAAATTCTTACACAAAACAAAAGAGCAGTTTTAGCACATTATTGCTTAACTAGACATGAACAACTGACAGCAAGTGATAAGCCTGTCTGCTTTTCACAACTGGTAATCATTTTTGGAATAGATGTTTTAATATAGTTGAATATAAAATTTTGTAATTTACATCTACAATGGTACATAAATTTATAGATCCGTTTTTTTGCAGGAGAATGAAGGCTATAATCACAAAAGGTTTGTTCCAGTGTTGTTTAATTTTTAATAACTATTTGAAAACTAGGTAAAAAAAACCCCACACACAACACAATCAAATTCATTCATTTGGAAAAAGGATGTTAAAGACAATCATACAAGTAGATTTGTACAGTTTGCTGATTTTTCTTATGGAAGAGATATGCGTACATTTACAGCTTTGACTTGTTTCTGTATTTCCACATCAGTTCCACCGAGCCTCTTAAGTTTGCGCTCTAAAAGAAATTTGCAGATTGCAGACCATCATGTTTCTTCCCTCCTAGTCATGAATAATAATGAGAATGAAAGTGAGAGATACAGTGCTGAGGCCATTTTGCCTAGGCTGAAGATCTCAGCCGGTGCTTATACATATTTTTCAATGATCTGAATATCATGAATTCTGCTTTAGATTGAAGGAGCGACAAGAGTTTCTATAAAATATATGTGCATAGGGAAAAATGGCGAGATGTGTTTCTCTTTATATCTTCTATTTCTTCTGGTGTTCTTGTACCTTTTCAAACTCACTTATAGTATTCCTGCTGTGGAAAAGTAAGCTAGCCATTCTCCCTGCCTCAAATTACTCCTCTTCACTGGACTTAAAAGATGGTTTGCCGTGTGCAAAAGTCAGCTGCAGAAAGGCACGGAGTGTGAGGTGCTACTGTAAAAGCTGTTAAATACTTTTTTTTAGACTGTGTCCATCTATCTCTGAAGTTGCTTGCTTGCAAATACACTTGGGGTAAATTTCAGAATGCAGAGCCTCAGATTAGGCAACTGGACTTTCAAAACAGGTTAGCTCTTACGTTGACACTGGAGGTGCTTAAATGTCCAGAAGGGCACGCTACTCTGTAGCTGTTCTCCTTTTGAAAATCTGCTCTCAAATTAAATTTTGTAGGAAAATAGTTTTACAATTGCAGGCACACTATCTGCAACCAGCTTGGTGATGATGACCCCTCTTTCATCTGCTTCTGCTGTAGATGGGTGTAAATTTAAAGTTGAGGGTGCAAGTTTGAAAAGAAAGGGTTTGTGTACTGCAAACAGAATGAAATAACAAGAGTTTTTCGGTGTGTTTTTCCTCACTTAGCAGTTCCCTCTATTTCTTCATTTTACTAAAGTGACCAGACTTGTCTTTAGATTATTATGAAAGTAATTTTCTGTGGAAGGTTCCCACTCTTCTATACATGCATGTTATGGCACCTAAAAATTTGAATATTTGTGGTAATAGAGCCTTATTACATGTGTTTATGTTTTTTAGATTCAATACACCTTAGATGGAATCTTGGGTAGCCTGGATTACTGATTATCCTTTCATCTGTGTCACATTTTGCATGCTGTGTGAACTGAATGAAAATAAATTCTTTACTTCCTGACTGTACTAAGCAACATTTTTTGTGATAAAATTATATTGAAAAGAGCCTTGAGATGTGGAGTTTGAAGAAAGTTGAGAGCTAGAAATATTTTTTAGAACTATCCATGCAAACTATAGCAGTACAGTTAATTACAAGTAGCCTTTACTCAAATAATTACTCAAATTAGAACAACTATGTTATATGTTACTGGCAAGGTGTATTTGGCAGACGTACGCTGTGCATCCACTTTATACATAGTCTTAACTGTGTGCTATTCATAATTGGATATTTTTTCTTTGACTTGGAAGTGAGTTTTAGTGCTCCAGTGACAGAAGGGCTCATAATATTAGAACCTCATTTTGAAATTTACTCCGAATTACTGTGCTGTTGAACTGTGCTCTCTTACTTCTCCAGGACCTCCAGCAGGTGTACGTGCTTCTTGCTGTGCACGGTGGTGGTGAACCACACAAAAACTAACCAGGGTAAAATCATCAAACTTACCTTCCCTTCTGACTTGAATATAAGGCATAGTTGAAGATAAGGTTTGACACTGTAAAATTAGGATTGTAATGATGCTACAGTAAGAGAGGAAGGACCTTATCTTAAATTCCTGGAATTCCTTATGTTAAATTCTAGAATAGCTTGTTCCAGTAGATATCTTAGTTTTGGAGATTTTCCATCCACTCTACAGTCTTTTAGCAGAGGAGATGGGGAGTAGCTGCCTGTCCGGATAGGTACTTAATTGAACACCTCTGTGCAGCCCATTGTGGTACCAAAGTTTTTTCTGCTCTCCGCTAACAACGTGTCTTGGTGTCAGACAGCGTAAAAAATACTTTTCTAAGGGTCAGAAAACAATTCATCATTGCTCAGTGCAATTGTTGTTACTTCTTTTGAGACATTATTCATCTCGTTGCCCATAATGCTTTTTTCCCCTCTCACTTTCATGTGTGTTAAAGCAAGTAAGGTGATTTCATGTAGTCAAGAATCAGGACATAGTAGAAAAAAAGATCTTTTTGCATATATTCATCTGGGGAAAATGACTGACTTTTCAAATTTAATTTGTCTTTGCTTTTGAGGGCTAAGATAGGATTTATACAAAATTTACCTGAAACTTCAAATCAATAGGAAGACATCTCATAGGTTAATAGTGCAAATAAAAGACGAAATTTGAACTTTGAGATCCAATATCTGTACATGTGGCCATGTGAAGTGCTAGGGAAAAGTGACAAAACTTTCCATTTGGCTTAGCTTGGAAAGGAACTTCTTAATCTCCTAGCATGAGTGAAACTGTTGTAGGACAGCTTTATATGTCCTGCTCAGAGCTTCAAGGGACAGTTCACCTGCCACCTCCAGTTGCCCCTTTGTTTCCTGTGCGTAGTGTTGGCAGACAGTCGAGCAGAGTTCCACTAGTCTTGCACTATCCCAGTTAAAGTAATTGGTAGCTACGGCAACTTCTTATCCCTATGGAGCAGTGCAGAGGCATAATGGCTCCAATAATCTTTAAAAAGACACATTGCAAAATTCTCAGCACGCTATTCTGAGAATTTTGTAATACCATACTGTTCTTTACGAACTTCACATCGGATCTCAATATTTGTTATCCAGCTGTGTGACGTCATTCTTTAAAATATGCGGTAAAAAGCCATGGAGGAGAAACAATAATTTTTAATTAAAAAAAAAAAGCTGGATAATTTTATTTCTTGTAGAAAATGTTCTGTAATATCATACAGAATTCAGCATTTTTAGATTTGGCACAAAAGAAACACAAGTGTTGCTTTGGACTAGTGGTGCTCTACCTGATGGTTAAAACAAAATATCCTCAGAAGGCTGTCTACACATGATTTAGTCCGCATGGGTTGAAGGTTGCTTTAAAGAACTGCTGTGCCATGGCTAGTGCAGAAGGACATGACACTTTCCATTAGCAAGCACTATGAGAGTAATAAAAACAACTTAACTTATTTGTTCTGAGCATTGTTGTGATTTTTGTTAGCATAGTTCATCTATAGGAAAAATTTAGGTGTCTTTTTTGGTTATATCATACCTCAAAGTGTTAGAATGACTCGGGTTCTTTTTCTTGGCCTTCCCATAATTTCATTCTGTGTGTTTAAGTAACTTAATCTGTCTCAGTCGCCTAGTTTGATTCCTAATGTGCAAAACTGGGACAATAGACATTCATGATGTCATCAAGTTCTTGTGAGGTAGACTCCATTACTGTGGTGAGATTTTATGTTACAGTGGTAAGTGCTGTAGAAATGCCTGCCTTTTCTATGTCTCTGCATATATAGCATTTCTCCATCCATCATCACCCTATGTAGTGATAATGTTTTTCTACCCCTACTACTGTAGTAAGTAGCATGAAGCTGTTGGGAAGTAGATAGACATCACCGGTCTTATGGCACATTTGTAGTGGATCTCCTGCTCCATCCTATGGTGAAAGGGGGCCTGCCAAGAGTTGAAATGTGGGCAGACGTTGCTCTGTGAGCACTGTCTCTCTCCCGTGTCTTCAGACTTGTCAAATCAACCGTCCTACTTGAGGGTCTCATTTAAACACCAACACAACTTAATTTTTTTATTTGTTTCAATAGAGATTCCAGTGTTTTCTGGCAACTATTCTCTGTTTTTACATTGCAGTTATCAAGGTGATAAAGAGTTTTCAAACCTCCTGTAAATGTCGCAAAATATATATTTTTGCAAAAAGAAATTCTTGCTTCTTTCCGCGTCCTTGTACAGTGAGATTTTTAGCCCCTCTGTCTAGGACTTGTAGTATATTTATAGCCTTTTAAATACAAGCACTGTTTGGGGGCCTTTTGATAATCTTTTGCCTATACATGTGTAAATAATTGACTATCGTGTGTAAGTAATTGCACATGCAAATAGGTACCCATCCAATGTTATGTATTTATAATCAAATTCATAATACAAAATGAGAAAAATTTTATTTTAAATATGAAAGAATTATTTTAAGTGTGTTCACAGGCAACTTAATCCATATCCATATGTATGTGTTTGCAGGAAATAAATTATGCTTTTCACAACCTAGTGGTAGTTGTTAACTCGTAGGAATTGCTGCATTTCTGCATTACAGCTGTATATTTTCTAACAGAAGCAGAACTATCTTACACTTGCAACTTCAAAATGTAGGTCATTTTGTTGGTGAATGTAGGTCAGGGTGAAGGGGAAGAAGGCAGAATGCAAACTCCTCCACATGGATCTTTAAGCTTATCCCTGTTTTGAAGGCAAAGAGGCTTACCTACCTGTTCAAGCACGAGAAGCTTTTCCTTTTACTAAAATTAACACAGGTATTCTGGCTTCTTGGCTTAGCTGGAAGCACGGTGTGCTTCCACACTTGAGACCTGTGGTCGTGAAAGACCTCCTGACTCCTGCTTCTTTAGCTGCCAGCCTCTCTATTTCATTGCTGAGGTGATACTTCCTTCCCTATGGGGGAAGGGAGCGGGGAGGAGATTCGTTTGCATCACTAGCATCTGCCTACAGAAGAGCATTGTCTTTCCAAAGGTGCTTTACCCTTCTCTCAGCACAGAGCTATCTGATACACCTGCAGTTTCAGGCGGTATCAACATTGTAATGGTAGCAGGGGAAAGAACGGTGACCTCTCGTAAAAGATTTAGTGACACCATTCAAAGTGCCCTTTCAATAATAACCGTAGAAAAGTGAGAGACGTTTGACTGAGGGTACTGAAAACTCAGATGCTGAAGGATTTTGCTACAATTGACAAGTATTTTTCAAATGTGCTCAGGCTAAAAGTTTGCTGTAAAATGGTTTAGGTTTTTTGAGGGTGTGGGTGTGGGGGTTTTTTGTAATGTGAGATATAAGTATTATAAATGCTATTAAATTAGCCGTGTCTTCACTAAATATTAAAAAAGCACTTTTATTGCTTGAGTATACACCAGTCACTGCAAACTGAAACATTCTTTATATTGTACACAAAAATATTTAAACAGTTATTATATTTATTGCAAAATCTGTCATTTTAGCATATTTCAATGCTCAAAAGCATTGAAATGCTCAAAAGGGAGACGGAAAATCCTGTACAATTTGTAGTGTATGTTTCACTGAAGAATGGGTAGTCGTGTGTGAATATTTTATTTTAACCCTTAGCAAGTCTAAGCAAAATAGCACATTTGCAAGCACCTAATCGGCCTAAACTATCAGAAACAGAACAAATACCAATATTGCTTTAGTGTTTTTGTCATACGTATGCATTGTCATTCTATTTTTTTTACCTTTAAGATCTTTGTCATTCAAAAGTTATACAGAAAGTTTTGGAGAAATCCTGTCTAGGTTTTTGCTTGATCTGCATGCAGACAACACATTCATAAATTTTCATTATTTATCAGTATGAGTAGGGGTAATTCAGAATACTTGCTGGATGGAAGGGAAAAATTATATACTTGATGGTTGCAATCAGACTCTAAGTGATTTAAAAGGAAGACGATTTTTCTCCCAAACTTCTGCTTCTATCAAATATGTGGTGAAGTTTTTAAAGTCTTGAGAATAAAAAATTATGCAAAATGGTCTAAAGTATGCACATAGCTGGTAAGCTGCATGGAATTCAGTTTACCTGTCTAGAAATGTCTGAAGGATGCTCCCACATGTCTGGTTTTGTTTACTGAAACCATTGAAGCATCTGTAGTTTGTAATATTAAGTTTCTGTCACGTTAATTCGTAACGCTGTGTGTTGTGGGGGGAGCCTAACCCTGTTTTTTACCTGTGGATAGATATGTAAGCGTGGTTTTTTCATTGCTAAGCAACAACCGATGAAAAACGCACGCAACTGTAATTTGGCTGCATATGCCTTTGATTCACCCTCCCTTAACTTTGGGACCCTAACTCAGGTGCCTGGCTACAAGTCTGTTTTCCCCAGGCTCCCTCCAGCAATGGAGACTGGCGCCTGGCGGAGAGCGCGCGAGCCATGCGGCGTCTGTGCTGCCCTCTCCCTGGGCCACGGCACTTCGCTTCCATGTTCAAGGGAGGTGATGGAAAAGCAAGTTTCGTGAGTGAGTGGTGTTGAAGGGGTAAATTTGCATCGTTGCCCCCAAGTATGCGTCAAGGTTGACCATGACCAGTGTAAATTTTATGATGGAAGCTTGTAAAGTCATGAATAATACAGATTAAGTGAAAAATGTGTGATTGCTCCTGTCTATTCCCGTACGAGAACTAGAGGGCCTCAAATGAGAATGACAGGGAGGCAAGTACAAAACCAGAGAGAGGAGATGTTTCTCTACACAGCATGGTAAAACTGTGGCACTTCCTGCCGTGGGATGTTACAGCTATGGAAAGTTTAGTGCAGTCCACAGAACAATTAGAAAAATCCCTTGGTGACTATTAAACAGACCTTATCTGTATCTCCTCTCCTCCTCAGGAACTTCTTGAGCCACAACTAGAAATAATGCTGTGTTATTCCCCTAAACCTGTATTTGTCCTTAGCATGTCTTGCTGGGCAATGTCTCTTACAGTCAGACTGATGCCTGACCTCACAAAACCTAAGAGAAAAGGAGCTAAATGAAACTGGGAAGAAACAAAATGACTGTACAAGACAGCTAATGAAAAAGTAGAGGGCTCCTGTCCACAAAGGAGACAAAGGCTACAAGGCAAGGTGGGCCTTGCATCTGGCCTGGTACAAACAGTTTGATGTTCCTGCGAATGCCCAAATGTCAGAAGTTTTGTAGAATTACATTTTATATAACTTTTAAAGTCTTGACAATTGTATGTATATGTATAGATATATGTGTGCGTTTATGTGCGTGTGCGTGTTTCTGTAAAGTAAACTTCTGATCATTAGTCAGGATCAAAGCTATGAAATATTCAGTTCCAATGCTTAAATCAGAAGTTGTCTATTAAAAGTCTTATTTGTTTCTTTATTCCATGGTATTATGGCAAATTTAGAAAATGAAACAGTTGGTAGAGGTCTGCAAATGGTAATTTTTATTCAAATATTATTTTAGAAAAAAAAATGTCTGTTCTAAGAAGGCAAATATCTTTGTTTTCTAGGTCTCTGGCCATCTGAAGAAGTGCTGGCTTACTACTGCCTAAAGCACAATGAAATATTCAGGTACAGAGTTAAACATAAAAAGATATTTTCCAATCTGTTAGTTTTATTGTATCTGCATGGTAAAGATTGCTATGATTTAAGTCTTCAGATTAAATTTAAAATGTTCAAGGTGAAAGCATGTTGCTCTTAACAAAGAATTCTGAGCTGCCTTTGGGTACTAATATTGCACAGCAAGCTTTCTGCTATATGTCAAAGACTTTTGATTTCCACTCAAGGCGTTTTATTTCACTTTGATTTTTGGGAAACAAAAGTGAAGCTCCAATCGATCAGTACTGATTGTGAAGGTCAGGAAAAATAAAAGACATTCTTTATACTGACATCTGTTGCAAAAGCAAGCAAAATATTACCCGATAAAATACATAATAAGCACTGCATATAGTGATGAAGGAATTTGCACCTGTATTTAACTGTTGTGAAACAATTTTGAGACATCCTGCACTATTGGTTTTGTTTTTTTCACATTGTCTAAACTTGTAGAAGACAGTTATCAAGGCTCCAATAGGAACACCTAAAAATAAAATCCATCCTGTGTCCTGTGTCTTTCCCCTTGAGTATACAGAGCTTTGCACTGGGAAATCCTTGAAGTTTCATTGTTCAGAAGATGAACGAGGGGCAAGAAAAGCCATTATAACAATGCATTTGGAGGCATAAATTGTGTTCTGAGTGAGGGTGCAAGGCTAACGCCAAGTAAACCAGCTTGGAGTATACAAAATCCCTCAGTCTGTGTACATATGGTGTTGGTAAAATAGGGAAGACCAAGCCGTAAGTCCCTGCCCCTTGTACCAAAGCTGAAAGCGTATCAGCTGCGAGCTGGTTCCTGCGGCTTGCTCAGACCCCTGTCTGAAATCAAAGACCTGGCACCAAAGCACGCCCTGGTTCGTAAAGCCTCATTTCTACTCCCTCCGCCACCTGAAAGAAGCCCACCCCGTTAGAGGAGGCAGCTGGCACCCCTAATCCGGTAGCCCCTGCTCCTTCCTCCGGGTTTAGCTGGGCGCCGCGCTGTGTGACTTTTGCTGCGGTGGAGGTGTCCCTGTAGCGCTTCGCCGTCCAGCCCCATGCCGTGGCTCGTACGCTCTGCTTGGTCTCAGGGGCTCTTCACGGCAAACCTCCCTGTGCTGCTCACTAACAGGATATTCTCCTAGATCGGGTACGCAAGCCTGGATACTCGGAGGCAGCGATCAGTCAAACTTCCACAGAGGAAACGGGCAGTTTCACATCCTGGTTTCTCAGGATTGTGCTTTCTCAACAGTACACTCAGAGTAGAGTTTATTTTAATTTTCATTGATAAATCTCACTGAATATTGCCTGAGATGCAAATATGATTTTTTAAATTTGCTAATAAGGGAACTGTGCACTGAAATAAATTATTTACGTGCATAAGTATGTATCTGTATATGTATATACTTGTATATTATGTACGTACAAATTTGGTTCAAAATGCACTAAACCCCCCACACTAGATACTTTCTGTGTTTATTTCAATAAGCATGACTCTTACAAAGGAATAAGTGCCTTGTGAATCTTAAATACATAACTGTATGTATATACTTTTAATATAGATGACATTATATGGTTTAGAAAAATAAAAACTTATGTGAAAAATCATTCCATTTAAACCGCAAACTGCAAATTTCCCACATCTGTTTTATATTCTCGTTGGATTTATGTACAGCTTGTTCCTCCAAACTACGTCCGTTTTTTTGTCTCATTTCCATTAAATAGGATGACTGGACTTTTTTCAGATAAAATTTGGGGAGTCTAAGAAAAATAACTCTATCCCATCCAGACAGTGGGCATTAGTATACAGTCATACCGCCTTGTCTGCTGGCCTCAGTGAACAAAATATCAGCATCTGTATATTGATATGGCTTCCTAGATGCTCTAGTGTCGAGTGAGTAGGGAGGTAATACTTTCACTTAAAAATAGACTTTCAAATGTTGCTATTTTAGGGAAGAAGAAAAGGTGCACCCAAAAAGAAGAAAAAAAAAAAATCTGTTTAGCGGAAATTCCATTTTCTGCCTGTCAAAAATGTCTCAATGGGAATGTTTCTGCCAGCTGTAACAGTTGCCGCAGATTTAGCTATAAAGCAGCGTCTTCCTAAACTGAGGCTGTGCCTTGCCCTAGACGCCCCTTCACGCAGTTTCGGCGCGGGGTCGGCATCCCTCCCTCCTCCCCTCCTGGGGCAGGCCGTGGCTCTGGAGGACATTCTTTATGGCTCCCCCGCAAGCTCCCATCCGGCACGCTCTCTGCGCCAAATTATATTTCACGTGCATGTCTGAATAACAGTGCAGCACGGTCTAAGTTAAAAGCAGCCTTTTAGACCATGCATTCAAGCCTCTGCTCGGGCTCAGTTTAGGCTCTTGACACTAACTTCGGTTAGTTTTCTGTGGCTCAGCTGTTTGCTGTTCCCATCGTTGTTCATAACAGCGTTGTTTGTAGGTCACTTGCAGTTTTAAGTGCTAATTGAAGGATCGGATTTCTTCATGTGTAATTGTTTTGCGGTATATGGCTTGTTTTAAAACTTGTCTCTTTTTAATATAAAAAGGCTTTTAGGCATAACTGTATGGAGAGATATATAAATAATATTAATTTCCCCATTTACTTCTCTAACTGTTTTTGCAAGAATGAATGTGGATTAACATTGTTATCCTTTCCTAACAATTATCTTTCGCTACTCTAGCTAGTTTAGTTCTAAAAGACAGAGCCATTGACAAGGGAAAAAAGGGAACCTTCTCAGATTTTTCAGCTCAGCGGTGGTAATGTTGCACTGAACACTAATGAGGGAACCCCCACTGATTTGCCTGCTTTGTGACTTTTCTATTTCATAATTATTTTTAAAACGCAAAACGACATGAGGTAGCCTAGTCATGTCTCTACAACTTCCTGGTAGCTCAGTTCTTACTGCAGATGGCAATTTGTTCTTGTAACATATATGTCTCTCTGACCATTTTCACCTAATTTGTATGGGTTCTACCATTTCCTTTCTCTCTTTCAGGGACCTTGCTGTGTGTGAGCTAGGGGGTGGCATGACATGCTTGGCTGGGCTCATGGTAGGTCTTTTCTCAATTCCAATCCCATTCAGAGGAAGAAACAAAAGGAAAAATGTTCCAGTGCCTCCAACTGCTGGGTCAGAGAACTGTCAACAGCCTCAGCTGCGGTCAAGCTGCAGAGTCTTGAGAGACCTTCTAGATTGACTTGCTTTCGTATCATATTGATTTTATGGTTGCCTCGATGAGCAGAAACATTTTACCTCCGTGTAGTCAATATCTCTTGTTGTGACATTCCAGGCCACGTACGGTCTGTCTTTCATTGCCATAGCCGAAGCATTTTTTTTTTTTTCAGATTATAGTCCCATTTGCTAAGATACAGGAATAGCCTGGCGAATCACAGTTGGAGCACCATGATATAGCTGCTAATGTTTTGCCTGCATTATTACACCAACAAACATGATCCAGAGCTCTCGGTAATTAGATTCTTTTGAATTAGATTGGCCATTCAGGAGAGTCGTTCACCATTCTCTGGGTTCTGAGTCATGTATTCAGGAGATATTATGTAGCAGTGCAGTGCATTAGACAAGTTTTTATGTCTCTACAAATAAAAGCATATTGTTACACTGATTGGCATTTGACAAACCTGTCGCTCTTATACAATGTGTCGAGGTTACAGCCCAATGTGCGAGCATGTCAAAGCTCACAAAAAAATTACCCTTACAAAGCCATCTGCCTGCAATGCAAAGTTATATGAAGGGCATCAGGCAGTCAGACAGAAGCAAGCTGAAAGGCAGAGTGACAGCCTTGTATGATGGCTCTACTAGATAAACAGAAGCCCGCAAATGAAAGCCTCTCAGAATACCATCATCCGCTGTCACAATGCAATTACGGAACAGAATGATAGCAAGATAGAGGCTCCCGCAAATGGAATGATAAAAGTATTGACTGATTTGATTGAATGATTAAAATAATGCAGACATAAAATGAAAAAAGATTGAAGATTGTTACAGAGAAATAGGTGAGGAAGCATGATACTGAAGGCTTGTCACTCCTGTCTTCACTTCCACACAGACAAGCATATTTGCTCATTGTTTGCTGTGCTCTTTTTTTCAGGTTGCTATTTCTGCAGATGTCAAAGAAGTTCTGTTAACTGATGGAAATGAAAAGGCCATCAAAAGTATCCTTATTCAGATAGAAAACTGGTTTGTTGTGCTCGTTCCTTTTTACTGGCTGAGTAACAATCGATATAAAGACAGACAGCATGGGGTATATTAAGAAAAAGTCCCCACAAAAGTAATTAAAAAATAGATGCAGAATTTCTTGAACACAGCTACAGCTTCCCCCATAATAAATGCCCCATTTTCTTCTTTAATTAAAAATGTACATGTTGGTGTAGAGCAAGTACAGTAGTAAATATTTGTCTTATGGTTGAGTGATGAAAGATTCCTTGTGTGTGTGCTGCATGTTACAGGAGGTGTAGCAGTGACTCAAATCATTAGCTCCCCTTCACATATTCCTTTTGCTGCAGAACTAGATTTGTTTTTTTTTTATTTTCAGATACTAGCCTTTTAAAACATACCTAGTGCTTGTATATTGTCATAGCTTTTCCAGTGTATATTGAAATGCATGGTTTCATTGTTGCTGCTAAGTTATAACTGCCTACAAATTACCCATTTAGTGTGCTTAATCAATTATCAATTTATCATTATTTCTCTTGATGTAAGATTGCAAAACACCTCTGTCCCTTGTAGAAAGTACTTTATTATATTTCTTATATTAGAGTAAATTGCTATTATGCCCTTCTAATGTGAACACATAGTTCCGAAAATTGAACTGGACTTTGGCTAAGCGAGAGAATGAGTGAGCATAATTTGTGGCCACATTAAATATCAGCACAGAACAAGAACAGATATATACAGTGAATACTAATAGCCCTTAGAAATTGAGAGGGGAAAAAAAGGAAGGTATCTATTTGCTTTTGTTCCTTGGTAATCTTTCCATTTGCATTTTAAGGCAGACTATTTTTTACGTTTTGGCCACTGCATCATCAGAATTACTTAGATTTGACTTTTGTATCTATTTGATAGCTAACATAATGAGTACTTAGTGAAAAAAATAAGTTAAACCAATTTGTAGTTTAAAAAAATTACAGTTGCTGATGACTGTTAAAACAGGAGACATTGCAGTGCAATAATATTAGCTACTACCTTTAAAAAGATTTTCGCAGAGGTAACTGAGGTAACTATAATTGCCTTCAACACTTTAACAGTTTCATGGAAAAAAGCAGCCAATCCTAGATCATATCTTTTAAAAGTTGAAGGAAGCCTTATAAAAGTCTCCTTTTTCTTGAAAATGCAAGTTCCCAATTGTGGTCCAGGGATTCTTATTTTATGCAATTCCAGTTTGTTATACTCCTGTCTTGAGGAGGAAGTATTCATTATTCTGTGTATTTTAATCAGCATCACCCCTTCCAATCTTTCTTCTATGTCATTATGAAGTTAAAAAATGTGGGAGAAGAAAAATGTTTCAAAACTAGCCTAAGAAAACAAACCGATGTTTTGTAGAAGCACAGGTATTTAACAAAAGGTCGTTTTACCCACAAAAAGCTTCAGGTGAGCTCAGTAATCATCAAGTCAGCAAATATCTCGCATAGCAGATTCCATAAACATACCTGAACTTTTTTGAAATTTAGAAGTCTTCTATAGCAAGGTAAATTGGCAAGTGCTAAAAGTATTCACTCAGTCTTTGGAATGAAACAAATTAAAGTGTTTTTATTCCTGAAAAAGATACTGTTAATGTCATCTAATTAGCACACCTTAGTTTTTTTCACAGTATGTTTTAGAAATATCTTTTCTTTCCAAAAGTCTTACAAGGAGTCTTCATCTGTATTCACTCAGTGAATCCCTTTCAGAGAAGCGATTGGTGGAAGGCTCTAACAGGAATTTATTTTTCTTTTTTAACATTTGGTGCTCTGAAGGCTCAGCATTCAAAGTGCTTTTATTGTGTTGGATTTTACAATGGGCTTAATATTAGCAGGGTGCCAAAGTGCAGCAGACTAAGAACTTTACAGTGTAGGTGGAATGTATTCTTAAAAGTGCACATAATAAAATTTATGTTGCATTTTATGTGTTTTATGGACTTCAGTAGTAATTTTATGATCTGTCTTATGGTAATTTTCTTTTACATTCTTTTCTATAGTGACTAGCTATAACAGAAGTTTAGGCTAAATTTAGATCTGTTTCAGCCACATCAGACTCACTGAAATCAGTAAGAATTTTTAGTGTAACTGGAAATAGCATTTGGCCCCAAGTGCCACCGACTGCAAATGATGTATTTTTGCTAATTTTTATCATTGCTGATGGTATTTTTCAATTGTTTAGCATACGAGATTAAATTAATGTGGGATAAAATACTGTTTTCTTTTGTAGATTCTGCTCTTCAGCAATAGTTAATGCCTAGTATTATGCTTTTTACGTAGGTATTATAGATTAAAATAATCTTGTTTAAAAATTACTGTTTACATCTTCCCTTTAAATTTCTTAGGAAGCTTAAATTACATGCCAGTCATACTATAATATCCAAAAATTACTTTCCAAAAAGTAAAAGTGGTTGTCAACAAAAAAGGAAAAAAATCACTGTCAGAAACCAGGAAATCACCAAGCAAGCCTGCTAATTATTCTTAATGGGCAAGATGAGCACATTAAGAAACAAATGAATACATCAGTGAAATGTAATTGAAAATCGACCTGGCAATAGTGCATTGCATCTGAGAATCTGCCTTTGTATTATTATCATCATCATAATTATTGTTGGTTTTGTTGTTGTTATCGCTATTCAGTGAACGTAACTAACAGCTTTGCTTTGTGAAGTCTCAAGCTTTTGAGGATTTGATTTTTCTTTTAATTTTTGACATTCTTCATATTATTCTCCATTTCATACTGCCAGGGGAAGTATTCACTATGTATGTTTTCAATATCTATATTAGAATATGTGATTGAAATGTTACAAGTTAAAACAATTTATGAATATGTTAATTTCAAATCATTGTCGTTTTAACCATTTCATTGTGAAATATAGAGCTATATTTTATATTCACCAGTGGTCTTATGCAAGAGGTATATGGAGGGTTTTTTAAGGATATTACGATTTGAGTTACTAGTCCATTTTAAAGACTTCTCTATAACTCACTCCTTTTGTTTATCATGGGCAGATTTTAATTGATTAACAGATCATTTATATTGCAAAATCAATAAAATAAAGACAGATGTTATTGCTTTTGCAGCTTCATTCAGAACTTTATTGTTGCTTTAGTGTGTTTTATCTAAGTTCTTTCAGGATCATTTAAATAAAGTATTAAAAAGAAAAATATAGATATTTCAAGTGACTAATAAAGATATACGTAGGCAAAGTTATCAGATTCACCCCCATCAAAATTTGAAATTTTGGGTGATATGCATTCAGATACAAATTTTCCAACTTAGGTAATATCTATCACATAGTCAGTCATGAACATTGATTTCTCTCCCCAGAACACTGGAAGCATCTACATTCGGTTCAACATGACCAAATCCAAGGATGAGGTTCATTTTTAGTAAAAATTGTGTCCTATTTCAGAGAGACTGTGTACTTTCTGCCTTAGCTCTGTTTCACACCACGCACTGGTGACTTGAACTACTGTCTGAAAGCATCAATAATACAAAACATTGTTGTAGTGCACTGTAATGGCCATTAAAATATAGCGTATGGATCTTTCAACAGTCCTGGGAAATTTAGGTTAGAAAGGTCATGTTCAGCCTGAATGCCTAAAGACATGGGCTCATAAATTATTTAAAAAAGCTAGTGTTAACGTGTTTACAATTATTAAGTTTTGCTCAGTTCTATAATTTAAGTGCAGTGTAGCTAATTTATCAACAATGTTACTTCTGCCTCTACTTAAAAGTAGCGTGCTCTGCTCACGGCTTTATTTATGCCTTCCTTTTGCTTCACAGGTATAGATCATTCATTACTACTTCTCATTGCATATTGTGGAAAAGATTTAAAAGGCACGTCCAAACTACAGAGATTTGTTTAAACCAGTTTTCTGTCATTCCATTTCTCGTTCTTGGCTCCAATATCAGTTGAAGCCTATCGGTCTTTTACGTTGTTTGGATAGAGGCTTTCCTAAAATAACTTTTCTTAAATAGCCTTCAGCAAAGCAATTAAAAAGATATATCAGTGATATTTTAAATTAGCCTGACACTAGTGTTCAATTCTCTTAGAAGAGCACTTGCAAAGAATTCAATGTATTTTGTGCTCCTAGAAACATCCTCCTAATTAGCATCAGATTCCTGTACCTTAAATAAGAAAGAGGGATCGTCAACATCTTTACCAAAAATGTCCATTTAAGGTAATTTTTTTATATTCAAGAATGAATCGTTCAAATATGTATGGATTCACACTGGGTGACATTTAGTATTCTCACAGTTTTCGGTTACTTGCTATACCTTTTCCTTTCAATGGCTTCTCACTAACCACAAGTGATTGATTATGAAGGTTGTCTTCTAGGCATAGATGACAAAAATTGTCATTGACAGCCCTTGCTTTGGCCTGCCTGCATCGCTACCCAAATTTGTGACCTGATCTTCCAAACTGAAAGAAGCTGATACATGAGGTTAGGCATTGAAACACGAGGCTGAGGCACTGTTGCAGTGCCTATGGGGAAGAAAAAGCATTTATTGCCTTGTACTATCTTTTATGGTGGTTCCAAACCATTCTCAAGAAAGCAAATAAACTAGAAACTCCTTTGCCTGGAGTTAGGTTAAGGTGCTGCCGTTGTGCGTTGGATTTCATCCAGACAGAGCCAGGAACAAAGGTACGTGTCCTTTGGCAGGACGGGTACTCAAAACCCATAAATCTCCAACCCGTGATCTAGCGATACGGTCGAAAAGCAGCACAAACTAAATTGGACATTAAGTGACCATGCTAAAAAATTTCTGTTCACGGTGGTTGCAGTTCTTATATTTGTAAGCAATAGTTGCCTTTACATGTATATAAGGTATGGGAAGACTTTTTCAGTTCCCTCTATAGCTATAGGGCTAGCATTTCCTTAAATGAAACAGTAAACAGAGGTAGGCGGCAAAAGCAAGTTACTGCGTAGATATATGGCTGATGTGCTGGAGTAGCAATGTAAAATTTATGCTTCTGAAAAAAGACTGACTCTTAGCACTGATTAAAGAAGATCAAACAGATAAAAGACATTGTGAAGGTATTAACGATGGGAAAAAGTATTTTTTTATTATTTTTATTACTGCTCTCATTTTATAGATAATTCTTAACAAATACACTACAGATGTAAGCGAGATCATCGCAAGAAACCAAAAGGCAGGCGTATTTAAGGCTCCGAAAGTGTCAAGCTGGTAAGATTCTACTAAACTGTTTTATGGATTCATGCATGTAATTCTATATTTAATGTAAATGTGATATAGGTGCAAAAGTGTGAAAATGTGACCTATATTTCTGATGCTGACGCAAATGTGTATATACAAGTAGGTAAGTGATTCAAGACAGAAGTTTGGAAGTATTAAAAAAATAGTTAATTTTTTAACTTTTTAAATAGCAAAAAGAGTATGATTAATCTTGGTGACATAATCTCTCTTTATTTTTTTAAGATACAGTATGTCTCTTCAAGCTGCGGTTTAGTGCATGGTTAAAATTTGGCTGCTTCAGAGTCAGCATTACCCACTGTACTGAGTGTGAGGCTTGGAATGAATGTACTTAAATCACTGGCAGGTTTCATTTTAAATAGCTCTGAGAATTCAGGGTGGCCACAAATCCCATTTGCACCTGAGGTAGATGTTGTCAGAGCGTCCATGGGAGGTTTTTTGGTCATCGTGTCTGTACAATCAGTATCACGTTTTGTCGCAACGAGGGCAGATGGGGATCATGGGAGCCAGGCACAGCATGCTGGGGCCCTTCTCTACCTCCTTGACTATGTCCTATTGTGCAGGGCACACGCAGCGTTTTTCTCTAAGTACTTTAGCTCTGTTTTCTCCAAGTTAGCCCTGAAAGCCTGCTATGGAGGGCAAGAGTTGTAGAGGTTCAGAGAAGTTGGTCTCCAGACCACTTCCTGACCCACTCTGTAATAGATGCCACTGAAGTTAGCTGTTTAACTATCTATTTCATTGAGGCATCTCCAGGTACACTAGGGACTGGAAACAGCTGAAAAACTGAAGTGTGTTCGTCTCTCGTACTATTTAAAAAGTAAAGTAATTCATATTTATGGCATAGGGTTATGAATTAGAATGTGCTTAGAGATGGCTACCTAAGAGCAAATAGAGCTTATTTGTCTGTCTAAATCTTTTTTTTTTTTTTTTTGATGATTCTCATTCCAGAAGAAGGTGTCTCAGTCCTTCTCAAAGTGACAAAGGTAAAGCTGAAAAAGAAAGGCAAGCTGTTACAGCAGAATAAGTTTATTAAGATGGAGGGTTAAACCCATACAATTTTCATGGCAATCATTCACATGGTTTATCCTATGCTTATGTAGCCATTCTGTGTATAGAAGTTCTTTTAAGTGAGCACTTAGGGTTAGAAAAATTCTGCCTTCATTAGGGTAGACGTGCATATAACTTAGAGGTGTATTTCTGCATTCTAGTAAGTGCCAACCAAGTAGACACAGGCCCCGCAGGCCCCGGGAATAGTCTTTCAGGTTCCATGTGCTGACTGCTTCTAGTGAGCAACCTTAGACATCGCTGCTGAGGAGAGGCTGTCTGGTACGTCCATCCAGAAGCTCAGATTTTGTAGATTTCCAATTGCCCTCTACTTTATAGGAGATTTCAGATTTCACCCCTTGTCAAGACTTCAAACCTGGTCTTTTAGATATCAATCAAAAGCACATTTTCTACCCTGTCCTCATTTACATTTATCTAATGCTTAAGGTCATTTGTGATCATTTGAGTGTATTTCAGCATATGGAATCAGTGAATAATAGATTTCAGCCTCACGCTGTGAAGAAAGATTGTGTTTTTACAAGACATGATGTTGTTTACTGGGTGTTAATAATCACTAATTAATAAACATATCTAGACATCATAAAATGTTGCATTTTAAGGAGTAAAAATGTCAAGTGTTTAACTTCTTGTGTGCAATAGCATTTAAGGCCTTATTTGCATAAATAAAACAATTAAATTACAAAATAAAGTGAAATACTATATCAAAACATAAGGCTCATTATAATAAACATGTAATTTGATTTTTAGTTCTACATTCTTTTGCAGATGTGTTGTAATAGTGTAAAGTTTTATAAAATAAGTATTCAAATGACGCTCTAATTCCAAAAATAATGACCATTGAGCTTTTCTCTGTTATACACATTAATAGTTGATTTCTTCTGTCAAAATTAAGGTTATGCTTTGGTTAGTTATTTGAGAAGTGCTAATGGATGGATTAGTCCTTCAGATTCAGTAATGACATGCGATGAAGGCAGTAACAAAGTTATTTGATCACTTCTCAAGGCCTTGAAGAAACTGAAAGGCTGATGTAAAATCTGAAATATTACCATAACCCTGATTCACTTTTCCTACAACCAAAAACCTTAGCTACATAATGATAATGGAGGGGGGGAAACACAAGAAAATGTAGTGTTTTGTAGGGAAGAATGCAACACCGGCATGTGAAGTGACATGAGGTAACTTCTTTTATGTTGGTCAGAGTGTCCAGTACACTGTGTCCAGTTAACGTTACAAGATTTTTTCCATATAAATGATAATTCAGAATAGACCCTTCTCACTGCACCTTCATCTCACTTCGGGATCTTGTACTCTTTTCCTTGCACATGGAGTATAAATTATCAGTGTGAGAATCAGTTTGTGATTGTTCCAGACACTTAAGTCTAGACTTGGAAAATATTCCAAAAAATGTAAGGCACAAAAAGGAGCAATCCAGTATCAGCCAAGAGAACTTATATTAGGACAACCTGCCATACATTTATTTATTTAGATTTATACAAAATGCAGTAAATGAGCACTTATCTAGCTCTCTGCCAACTCTTGATTATTGTTTAAAAGTACAGCAATGTAAGCCAAACTGGCAGTTTGTCATATTATGTGTTATAATGTAATAATAGCTATTTAGTAAACAGTTTACTTCAGCAGTGGATATACAATTCTATGTTTATTATTAGCTTCCATGAGTATGTTCAGAATTTCTTGCTTAGGTTTAGTGGAAATAGGTACAGTAATGCCACCGAGTTAGTAATAATGACTTGCCATAGTAGGGTGAATTATTAATACCATGTATGAGTTTGATGATTCTGTTTTTTCACAGTTCAAAAATTATCCATGAATCACTTTAAGTTTAGCCCATAACTTAGCCTGTGAGTTATCCTGATAGCTGTCTTTGTACCATCAACTGTTATTAGTTTGACATGAATCATATCATTGTTTTGAACACGTCCACCAATGATTAAATGAACAGTAACAGTCATGGAATCTCTGCTCTTTTTCTTCCCTTTATATTTATGTGGAAATCTTCCTGAAGCAGGGGTTTGGTTTGTAGAATTTTGAAAAATTGTTATTATTATGAATATCATGATGGAAAATTTTTATCAAAGAGGAAAGCTTGCAGTATATTCTAAAGGTTAAAAACTCTATTTGTTTTATCTACCAGGGATTTTGTTCCTCCATCAGATTCCCTTGTCTGAGAAGACCGAATCTGTTAAGAACAAAATTTGTATATTTACAGTTGATACGGGACCTGTGAGTTTTAGGTGTGGACAAGTGTATTGTTTTGCTAAGAGTTTCCTCAGAGAGATTACATTCCACATAGGGGTGTAAACAAGTACATACAACATCAAGTCAGTGAGAGAAATGCGTATGGTGTGATGCACACTTTGATTTGATTAGTAATAATGTATCATACCTTTTTTGTTCATTCTATAGTGGACATATATGGCCAAGTGGCCAAAAGTGACAATCCCTTCTCCTGAAAGGTTAACAGATAAGTTATAATCTATTATCCAAGATTTTAGTGTTCCTTACCAATGCAACGAATTTACAAGCATCCAGAATGAAACCTAAAAAGAAAAACGGTCTTTCTAAAGACTAAGTGGCATTCAGTATGATAGTAGGATGAGGTCTCAATGACAGAGCACTGAACTATATAGTCCTGATTCCATTCTCGTATTAATTACCTCTTTCTCTGTAACTGCCAACACATGAATGTTTTACCTTACTACAATGTTCTTCAAGTATGCTGGCTTTCTCACCTTACTGATTTCAACCGGTCATATAACAGGTTTTGTCAACGTATGACAGCTTTAATAAAGACTCCCACTATGTTTTCTTTCATCAAATCAACCTGAGTGTTGCTAAATTCAAACTTTATGAAAGCATACTTATTGAACGCGTTGCATTTGTCAGCTTATCAACCCTAAAGGAATCCCTTGCGTCCAACTACTTTTCCAGTCTCCCCATGTAACACCCTTGCATGCGCACCATCTATTGGCAAGGAGGAAGCTGCCAAAAGGAACATTTCCTGCTCTTTGGTTAGAAAGAAAAGGCTCCTGGTTCCTGCTGTCTTCATTTGATGATTTTATGTACGTGTGGGAAAAAAACAATGAACAGTCTGTCTGTTCACGTCGATTGTGAATTTGTAGCTCTCTATCACAGAAAACACAATAAGGTGGAAACTGCTCCATATCTCTGATCATACTTGCCCTTCTCTGTATCTTTTCCAGTTTCAACCTACTCCTTTTCAGATGAGGATGAGCAGTACTGCATTCAAAGTGTACGCATCTGAAAGATATATATATAGGGGAATAATTATGCTTTCTGTTCCTCTTCTAAAAATGCCTAACAGTAATTTGCTTTTTGGACTGCAGTCGAGCACTGAGCTGATATTTTCATTAGACTGTTTGTCACAACCTCAGGAGATTTCCCATGATGGTCAGTTCAGAGACCTTCATTTTCTTTATAGAGCCAGAATTATTTTTCCTGTTGGACACTTTGCATTTATCCACACTGAATTTCATGTGACATTTTATTGTCCAATAACTCAGTTTCATCCTTCTGCAATTCTTCAGTCTCTTTTCCTTACTGTCTTGAATAAGCTCTTAGTATCAGCAAACTTTGCCACTTCAGTGCTCATCTCTTGTAAATGTGTTGAATAGAACAGGTCCCAGGGGAACTCCAGGAATTATCTCCCCCCATTGTGAGAACTGACCATTTACTACTACCCTGTTCCATGTCTCTTGTTCCATTATTTAGCCATGCCAGGACTCTTGTCCAGTGGCTGTCTACTTTCCTTAAATGTTGTTGGTGACAGTCTTTGCTAATAGGCTTTTGGAATCAGAAGTAGCCTGTGTTACCCAGATCACCCTTATCTGAACACTTGTTGGCACCTTTGAAGAGCTGAGGGTTCATAAAGCAGGACTTCCTTTTACAGAAGAGGTATAAAAAAACCACTTCTGTGGTGAAATTGTCTTCAATTTCTTTTACAGTGAACACTGATGCAAAGAATTAATTTCACCTCTCTGAAATGGTGTCATCCTCTGTGAGTGTTCATTCTATATACTGATGATCAGCTGGCAGGAAGATTTAGAACAAAAGAGTGAGTACATTCGGTTTTGGCCTGCATAATTTTATTATTATATTTAATTTTCCAAGTTTGTGATCCTTTCTTCATTTCGGTATGACTTCAACTTTTGGAGGAATGACATCTTGTTTCTAGTAACCTCCTTTACCATTTGGCCATACCAACTTACTTTCACCAACTTCCAAGCCTCTCCTATATATGTATTTCACCCAGTTGTGTTAACTTAATAAAGTTGCAATTTATTTTAAATTGCATTGTAGATTTTTCTATCTCCTTTATGTGACCAGATAAAAATATATAAAGAGAAAAAAATAGCAAGCTTTGTAGAGAAATTTCTATGTGTTTGGAAGAACAGGGAGAAAAGCTAGGTGCTAGCTAAAAGTCAAACATTGCATTATTTCAGATAATTCTTGCTCAAATCCTTGGCTATTTTATGATGGTCTCCTCTTAGCTTAAAAACCATGGTTTTGGTAAAACCATTCCTCTTGTACTCTCTTGGACTGTACAGGAAGACTAGGTGGAGATCATTGATATGAGAAAACTTACATCTTTCTTCCCAGGGCTTTAAAGGAAAATGTCCATGAGATGTTAGATTCAAAGATTATTTGTTTTATTTGTATCCTCTTTTGTGTATCCATCTTTTTAGCCAACTTTTACATTGTTTCCTGGTTCATGGTGTTACCATTGTACCTTTGTCCACCCTTCTTTGTCTACCTTGGCTCTACCTTAATAGACAGTCATCGAGTACATTTTACACCATTCCTGTAGGCTCTCCTCCTTCACAGGCGCTCTCAGCTAATCTTTGCCACAGACATAGGAAAGTTGGGACAAACTTTAAATTTTGACAAAATGATGCTTACAGCGTTATCTCCATTTAATTCATTAATATTCAATTAATATTCAGTTATTCAAACACTAACCAAGGGTACTGAAAATGAATGGGGTTCAGGAAAGAGGCGGAAGAGTGAATTGGGGTCTGGAAATGAGAGAGTTAAAGAGCTCTGTTTACTTAACTTGTCAAAGAAATGACGTGATTGTTAAGAAATGAATTGATTTTGATCTGAAAGTCTCATGTGGGGAAAAAAATCTTTAATAGAAGATCACTCTTTAATCTAGCTTACAAGCACCTAACAGGATGTAGAAATTGAAGCTAGACAAATTCAGTCTAGAAAAAAATGAGATTTGACGGAGAGAATGATAATGCATTAGAACATCTATCCATGGGAAGTGGTAGTTCCTTAAGCAGTGAATGTGTTTAAATCAAGTTGGATATCTTTCTGAAACGTGTATTAATTTTCCTGACATACATGGACTTGATACAGAAATTTGAAATCTTGGATGTTTATTATGGTCCCTTCTGCCCTTAGAATTTAAGCACCTGTGAATTACATCTTCTCTGCTGTTTTTAATTTTTCCCCCCATTCACTCTTTCTGGACCTGCCACGTTCACTTCACATTCTTTGTTTGTTCTTCTTGTTCCGTCGATTATCCTCCCCATATTCATGGATAGACTATTTTCCATAGAGCAAGAAACTGTCATCTTTTCCTTCATATTTTTACACAAAAGGAACTTTTACAAAGCTTTTATTCACTGGTCCTACCAGTACAGTTGTGCCCCATGTGCTTATGCTGTCTTGCATTTTGAAATTATGTAATTTTTTATACCATATAAGTCTGAATTAGAACGTGAGAACCATCCATTTTGTGCATAATATACTACATGAACCTTGCTAAAAACAGTAGTCAATCTCCTAAATAAAGACTGATTTAGAATGTATTAATGTAGAGAAAGGATGTGAAAAGGCAAATTTCACAGGCCCCAGTGGTATTTTTTCATTAATTCTGTTTTTATACAAGATATTCTCACTTGCTTTTAAAATATAGCCACACTTGTGCTGAATGTTCATCTGTGGTGTGTCTACATAATGGAAAACTTTATTCTGCAACAGCTGAATTTACATGCAGTGTATTTATTATGTTCCAAAAATTTAGTATCTTTTCATATGCAGCAAATGTGTAAGTGTTAGGACTGTTATTTTTGAAGAAAAAACTGTAATGTTCCCATCTGAATTTTAGCAAAGTATGTTGTACAGAATAAGAGAGAGATTATGTTCTCAGAATAAGGAATAAGGGAAGCACGTAACTTTATCTATGCTTTTAAAGAAGAACTTTTATACAAGAAAACCTAGGTAGAATCATAGAATATCTCAAGTTAGAAGAGACTCATAGTTAGTTTTGATGTTTTTTCTTCTTTTTTATTACCACGTTAATGTGATGAGGTTTCATCATGAATTGTTGTGCCAGACATTGTATACACACAGAGCAAAAAGGCGGTTTGTGTTACGAGAACCTATAGTCAAGACCAGAGACAGATATGGTGAGGAAGGATAGCAAGGATAACTGTGGTCAGCATGATAGACAGCATTGGAGGCACAAGACAGCCTAGCCTATTTTCAGTTTTCGTAGGCACTATTTTAAAGGAGAATTTCAAGGATAATGGAGTAAGTTTGTGAATGTTCATGGATATCATAGTGGAAAAAAATTTTAAAGGTGCTTGCTTGAAAAGTTAGGTGGAAGATGTAGCTGACATTAGGGCTAATTAAAGAAGGGACTTGTCCTTTCAATATTGAATGAGAGATAAAAAATAGGGACATGAACTGTTGTAAAGCATTTGGAAAAGACAACTTGCAACTTACCTGGAGAAAGGTGACAAGATCAGGGTTGTAGGCAAGAAAAACAATCTTTGTGACA
Organism: Aramus guarauna; assembly: GCA_013400195.1. Classification (NCBI taxonomy): domain Eukaryota; kingdom Metazoa; phylum Chordata; class Aves; order Gruiformes; family Aramidae; genus Aramus; species Aramus guarauna. Next base: position 2,469,090 of record VXBL01004267.1, on the reverse strand, counting down.
GCCTACTGAATAAATATTAATAGGGCAAGACTGCATTTTCCAAGAGCAGAGAGAATATTGTGATGTTGAGATGTAAGTGATGATCACACAGTCAAGAGTTTAAGTTGAGTGGGTAGATAAGAAACTTCTTAGAGGTGCTATGCAGAGAGAATAAGCTAAATCTGAACAGAGGTGAGGTATACAAATATAGAAGGTCTAAGCTAAGTCTAGATTACAGACGAATTAATGCTTAATGCTTATGTCCAAAGGGATCAAGAAAAGGTGGTAATAACAATGCCTTGTTGTACTTTAGAGGTGATGAACTTCTGTTTCACCAAGGCTGTTAAAAATACTGAGTTGTGAGTCTAGATACACACTACATAGTGTGAAGTCGCGAAGTGAGTAGTTGGGTTTAGCTGTTGAGGATGAGATAGCCCAGAAGTAAATTTCAGAGGAGAAGAGATTGAGATGGAACATTCTGCAATTATCAGAAATGTGGAAAAGGTTTGAAGATAATCTTTGGAAGAGCACATTGAAAAAATGATGAGACAATTAAAAAAACCCAAACAGAAAATAATGGAATTAAAAATTCTAATGAATAGCAAGATTTTACTGGGCTGGAGAGAGAAGAAAGGTCCAGGAGACTGAGGATAAAGTGCAGATTTTGAGCCTAGCTGAGAAAAATCATCGGTATACTTTGACAAGAGTAGATAAATGACATGGAAGTTGCCAAAACCTGCAAGGAGACTGTTAGAAGGAAATGTCCATCAGCAATTGTAAATATCACATTCAAACTGCTCAGAAATGTGAGAGGAAAGGGAAAATAGTTGACATTGGGTACCTGTGGTCGAAAATTTAACCTTGGTCCCTTCAAACCAGGTGCGCACTGTAGGGAATGGTATAATGGATAAGAACACAAAGGAAAGTGAAGCAACAAAGATAAGAAGGGCAGAAGGTGAAAGAAGGTGGAGAAATAAGAGCAACCTAATGAGAATATAGGGAGAAAGATGGGGAAATGATAGTAGCCAAAATTGCAAGACTCCTCAGAGGAGTTGTAATGATAGGTGTACACACTGCCTCTGTCGCTATATTAAAATCCATCTTCTTGATCTTTATACAGAGCTCAGGAATCTCAAACAAAGATCAAGGTGTGGAGAAACATCCTGATGATGCCTTTTGTTAATGTGTTAATGAACTTGCTCAGTTAATGTCGTAGAAAAAGTCATCTAAACCCCCAGACAAAATCTTTTTCTTGAACCTGTATACTTACCAATGATAATGCTTTTCAAAGACTGAAGCCTAAATTAAAATATGAAAAGAAGAGGTGGGTAGATATGGGTACTTGGTAGCTGTTCATCTGCTAAGTGGGACGAAATTTTTTTCTCTTCATTAAAACTACTGATACATTTTGAAGCAAGTAAGGCTTTTGTGTCTTTTGTCCTTTCTTCTAATTTTGATTTTTTGTCTTTATCTGCACAACTACTTTTCTGCTAACTTGAGAGGTACTCTAGCCTATGCCATTCATCACAAGAACATCTCAGAGGGACTTGGAAATGTTTCAAGTTTTAACAATCAGAGATTTAACCTGTTTTTTCTCGTGTAAGTTACCTGCCTAGACACACTAGGAAGACAAACACTGAATAACAGAAGTTGAATAATAATAGTAATGAGGAATTTTGCATGAGAAATAAAAACCTGGTAAAATCAGGTCTTTTGTTGTAGATTGCTGAGATACTTTACCAGTGTAAGAAAGAGAGTGTCGACATTTGTCAGACTATCCTCCATAAATTAGAATTACTGTACAGGGGAAGTGCAGCCTTGGCTGCCGTAACTATCCCTGCAACATTTCCTATTTTGTCAGGTTTTTTTTTCTTTGAAATATAAGGGGATATTTGGGGATACCATTGGTAGTACTTAAAGTCTCTATTTTCTTAGTTGATCTTTTTGTTATCATTACAATTCTTTTTATCTTGACCTAATCACATTTTCTGGCTTGCTTGTCAATTTAAAAGATAAATCGGGGGCGGAGGGGAATGCTTTGATTGTTTGTGTTGTGTGTTGTTTGGTGGGGTTTTTTTAATGAATTTGTTGCTTTAGAATGGCGTAAGGTTGACAGCCTAGGAAACTAAAGCATCAGTACATATTTTCTCAGACTATTTCGCTAGTATGTTTTATCCCTGACCTGGAAAAGCCACCTCTGCATGTGAGAGGATAGCTCATTCTCCATAGCTCATTCAGTCCTTGTCCTTTTTGCTAGGACTGCCATCAAGATTGCTAATTATAGTAATAGGTTTGTGACGTGGGTACTTTTCCTCTGAAAACTGGTCAAATTCATTTGATACAGGCCATAAAGCAGCCATTAGTGGGTACCAAGTTTCAGCCACCACCAGTTTGACCTAAGTAGTAGCTGAACAGTGCTCTAGTGTTTTTTCCTCGCATCCTATTTCATTTTTTAATGTTCTTGTTGTAGCCAAAAAAGCTCCAAAACTGTTTTATCTTTCCAGTGGTTTTCAGACCCTTTTCTGCTGAAACTGAGTTTCCTATTTTCGACTACAAGAAACTAAACCTGCATGAGTTAAATAAGCCAGCACAAAATAATGTCGAGTGGGCTTTACACAGACTTATATATGTTGGGTTTGGTTTGGTTTTGGGTTTGGTTTTTTTGTTTGTTTGTTTGTTTTTTTAACAAAAAAGCCATTTAAGGTGTGCCTTGAATGGAAATACAGAGTAAAGCACATTTTTCAAATTTACAAAATAATTTCAGCAGTTAGTATTGTAGCATCTTCCCTCAAAAGAAAGATATAAAAAAAATTATAGCTTTAAAGCTTTTTATTTTGCAGTAAGAAAAGTGGCTTTAGAAAAAAGTGGTTTATGTCCACTAGTTTAGCATCATTGGAAAGAGAACAAGAGGAAAATATTAACAAGGCTTGCATTTTTTTCATGTTGGCACTCAACTTGATACTCGCGATTTAAAAGACTTTGTGGTATGGTGTTTTTACACTTGTGTCTATTTTTTAAAGGAAACTTCATAAAGATTGAGATTTTTGGGTTTCTGTTGCTAACACTTTTCTGGGTTTCCTAGCAGTGGTTTTCTTTAAATGGAAATGTAAGCAGCCCTTACTTCATGGTGCCTTCAGTATTTCTTTCAGGTCTGACCACTCAGTCCATCCCTGAAACAATTATTGTTCCTCACCCCCTTCCTCCATATAGATACATGCATTTAGATGACACACACACATCTTTACCTTTCTCAGATATCAGTAGATTTTTCTGTACTTCACACTCAGGAATTGTGTTTGGATTACAAGAACTTGTATGGTTAGTTATATACGTCCTGACTCTGATTCACTACTTTCATTAACACTAGCATTCAAAATAGCTGGTTCTGATTCAGAATCAGGCTGATTCTGGCATCAACCTTAATGATGTAATAATGCTGACTCTGAGCAGAATAGTTTCTGTTGCCCTGATATGCGGGGGCATGTCTGCTGTACAGGTGCAGGTGCAGATGTTTGATTGCAGCTCATGCAAATTTGCGGAAGCATTGAACGGATAACGGTGTCGATATGTGGCCCAGAGATAGCTCCCAGAACAGTTTCGGGGGTCGCAGCCAGTATTGAGCTTCACGTACCCAAGCTGCGCTTCCCTTGCTAGTTATACTTGCACTTGGCTAAGGATAGCTTGGATAAATATATGCAGCCCATAGTTGCATCTCTCCCACCACTGTGCATAGGTCCTGAGCGAGAGCGGAGTGAGTCCTGTGGGAATTTACTTTATAGACATTACCTTTAATTTACGTGGTTATTTCCCCACAGGAATAAAGATTTTCCCGTACCTTTTGAAAATTTGTGGCAAAGTTGATTTTGAAAATCTTGTGTATAAATTTATCATTGGCCTTTGCATAATTATCACATAGTCCGGAATGCGACTGTACTGACTGTACTGAAGCTAGAGACGCAGAGCAGCCCTGGTGCTAGATCAGGAAAATGGAGGAAGACTGGCTTGTGGCTGGGTGCGGGGCCCTTAGCTCACTCCTGACAGCACACATGCCAGTCACGTTGCACCACTGCTCATGCTCCTGGCAACTCGTCGATTCCATATTTTGCTCCGCATTATGGTTTCTGTGCTTTTACCAACCCACACAAACTCCTTTGTGCCTATAGTAGGTGTGCACAGAAAATGCTGTATTTTGGATGCTCTGCGGGAACCTGACAGTAACATGAGAGAGGTTGGGGTTTTTTCCAGGAGGAGGCACCTGTGCTGCCTTCCGAACTGCATGTGTGAAGTATAGTAAATATATGGGTTAAAAAAATCATAATTCAAATCCCTATAGTGGTACTGATCAGATCTCTGTTTCTGTAGCAATGAGAACCAAAGGTGGCCTTTTAAGGCTCACAGTTCATCTACCAATTTCCAGTTCTGCTTCAGGATTCTTAAAGTATTAGAGTGCGTGCTTTAAACCCACAAAACTTACCTTTACCTAATTTTCACCATTCTAACCTAAGTTTCCACGGAAACAGGGTTGAAAAAGCCGCTGGTAGCCAGCAGGCAGCCAGCAGCTGAGAGTGAGAACTCTCCTTTGTCACTTTCCACTACTGGATGCCTGCTGCGTGCCAGTGTGCAAAGCTACCTAGGCTTCTAAAATCTGGAATACTTTCAATTTGAGGGGGAAAAATTAAATTAATCTACTCTTTTCTCTCTTTGGATTGTCACAGTAAATTCCAGGAGGGCAAACGGGCTAATGAGTCCTGATCTGTTCAGTTACACTGAGCCCCGCATAATCAAAGCTTTCCCAACCAACTGGGCCTCTCCTTTCATAATTTCCACGTTTTAAAAGCATTCTCTCTCAAATTTTGTCTCTGTGCACATGTGCATGCAGATAGCAGTACCTTAATTCTTTGCGGCTCTGTATCTACCTACCTACGTATTTACGAGGCTTTTTTGCATATAGTAGAGCCGATGTATAAAATTTCCTTTTTTCCTGTATACTTAGGGAACGTTTCTGAATGAACACATTATAACTGATCCTCGGTTAAATATTAGGAGTAGGATGTGAATGGAGATGGCTTTTAACCAGAAGTAGATTATAGCTGCGGGAAGACTAAAGGGTCTATTTGGTCAAGACTCATACAAAACTGAGATAAGCATGCACAACCTGACAAGATCAGATTAGACCCTTCCCCCACAAGTGCTTTTCCCATAAATATTTATCTACTTTCTATTATAAATAACCAGGAAATGAAAAAGAAGGATAGATCCTTTTTTAAAAAAAGCCCAGAAATAGAAATGCAACTTCAAATCTTTGGGGTAATGATATTTTAAGTATGCGGTAAATTCCAGTACTAGTTGCTTTTTTTAGATGGGAACAAAGTACTGAAATTCTTCGTGGCAGCTACATAAATCAGCAGCATTTTTAAACAAGGAAGAACTTTGCACATATGTGCATTTTTGCCTACTATTGAGTACCTCAGAATTAAATAACTTATCACCTGTGAGAGAATAGGTGTTGACAGAGTCAGCACTGCTGTATTTTTAGGCTTGCCTGAGGCAACATAGTTGGCATTGAAGTTAAGCTTGGCATTCTTTCACCCGGTCCCTCCTCCCTCCAGCCCAAGTGAATGCTCACTTCATCAATGAGAAACACAGCTGACTTGCCTGCCAGATGTAGCGGAGATCCGTGAATTCACATCTATTCTGTAAATTCGTGTTTCATTCAGATTGTCGATACTTTGACTTCACTTCCTCGTGCACTGGTGTTGAGGGGTAAAGGTCTGAAGCCATACGTATGCCACTAATTCAGAAATGCATATTTGCTGGTGATCCACTCATCAGAACCTTTGTGGATTGTCTTTCTGTTGTAATAAAAAATAGCTCTTTAGCTCTGAGATTTAAAACCTTAAAAATGTACAGAATAATATTTTTACATTTGTCTTTGAAAGTAAGGAGTGTATACTTTTTAAAACGCTTCTGTGTCACATAAGAATAATATTAATACTTTAAAAATCTCAAGATGAAAAATGTAAGTCCTTTTTTCTTTTCCCTTTTTTTTTTTTTTAAATCTTTTTTTTTCCTCTAGCATTTTACGATGGGATAATGAGACAGATGTCTCTCAACTGGAAGGACATTTTGACATTGTTATGTGTGCTGACTGGTAAGTACATAAAAATCATAAAACTCATGTTAGAAAAATAGCTTTGCTGGAGTAATTGTACTGTGCTGCTTGCTGATGGCTAAGCAAAGTCAACAAATGAAGCACAAAGCCACCTTAACCTCAACAAATTAATATTCATCTCCATGTGACAGTTATAAGGTAGTCTTCTATCACACAGTAACTTCTACCACATTATTTCCCAAAGATTGATTTTGAGAAGCATTTCCATTTTCTGGAATTGCCTCTGTTTCATGCTTGACGTATCAGTAAATGGACGACTTAGGCAAATTGCAAATAATTATGGCTCAGTGAGGAACAGTCTGGAGAAAAGGGAGTTTATCAACACAAACAGCTCAATTAGCTTACTTCTTAGGAAAGATCTGACTATTGATATAAGGGGATATATTTTTTGCTCCCGGAAAATTTTTCCAAGGAAAGAAAGATTTTTCAAAACCTTTTTTCACATTCTGTTTCTTAAATCAGTTTGACAGCAATATTTGTAGACATAGGCTTTGTATTATTTACACAGGCACGTGTTAATTGTAAGAGAATTCTTAGTAAAAAAATGAGAGCACAGCACTTATATTTATGAAAAGGTAGATATGTGTATATTGTTTAATAATTTATGCAAATAGATTTGATTATTGACACAGCACTTTTCTGATACTGGATTTGCAGAATTGTGCTGTGCTGTATTTGCTGCATGCTAACTTTAAAAATGGTACATTATTAATAATTTGTATCGTATAAATGGAGACAGTGTAAAAAGAGATGTGCAAATTTCACTTAGGAGAGTAGATATTTTTAAATGAATCTGTCTTTCCTTCATGAATATTTGCTCTTGACCCTTTAAATGGCCAGACTAGGAAAAGCTGTTTATGTTTTGTTGCACATAACTATTGTGAGAGACCAAAATCTGAAAACAGGGACTTCCTAGGACAGCTCAGTTCAGCAGATTTCTGTACCTTACTAAGAAATAGTTTAAGGAAAAAGGCAAAGGGAAGTACGAAGCTGTCTATTGTCTTTTTGTCTTTTTAAACAATGTTCTTTTTAAGCAGCTTCTGATAAAATATTCTTCTAAAGCTTTTTTTTTTTTTTTTTCCCTTGCTTTGATATTTTGCTATTAAAGCAAATTCTTCTTTCAGAAAAGTTACTTGGTTTGTTTAGCACCGGAGAAAGTGTGTTTAGTCATCTTTTTTCTTTTTTCTAATACGTGTTTGTTGACAGAATGCAACAGTGCTTCATTTCTCCTAGCATTTAATTTCAGAAAAGTTCTTTGTTCCCAAAAAGGACAGAGAAGGGTTTCTAACTAATCGCTGATAATGTGCCTCAGAGATGCATCATCTGATTAAAATAAGGAGCTAAACAACACCATATGATTTCAGCAAGTAATTTAGTAAATGCCTTCCTCACCAAATATTAGAATGGATACTCCAGGTTTCATTGCACAGATGAAGTTAATGCTGGACAGGATTAGATCAGATTAAGTATGAAAGTCAGATCAGAGTCTGGCGGACACGAGCAGGAGGGCAGCAGTCTTCTCGGAGGCTTAGACAAGGCTCACATATGGATGCTCTCCAGATTATGTGGGTGAAGCAAGGTCTTGCCAAGAGATTTAGAGTTAAATTTGTTCTTCACACAAATATCAAAACAACCTGGCTGTGCCATCTCTTGTATTCTTGATACTCACACCATGTCATCCTATTTGTGCTGGGAGTACAGCAGAGTGGAGCAAGACTTAAGTTGGTTTTTTCAGTAATATTCTCGCCTAATACTCCTCCCAGTCTGTTTGGAAATAGTGTAGTTTCTTTAGGAAACAAAGAGTCAAACATGACAGGTAAAATACATAATGCATTTGCAATCCCTGCATTTTGTACATTTATTTTGAAGCACTTAAGATGCAGGTAAGTGTATAAATATTTATACATTTCTAAAAAATAAATAGAAATGTGCAGGTTAGTTTAAAGTACGTGGTTTTATTCACAAATTGTCTGTATTTTCTTATTGCAAGTGCCCATATATATAGTTTAATAAGCATGAAAATCCCTTTATTCTTTGTTTCTTTTAGAAATCATTCTTTTAGTTACGGACACTAGGTTTTCTGGTACATGAAAAGGCTGGGGAAAAAAATGTTCCATGCTTTATCAAACTCGAATCTTCTTTTCATTTTCATGTATTTCTCTTCCGAGATACAGAATTGGCTTGAGAACTGTTGGCAGGATTTTTGCTCTCTGAATTTTTTGGGCTGCCATTGAAGAGGAAAAAAAAAAAAAAAATCTCTTTTCTTATAGCTCCTCGGCTGAAACCTGAAGTATGCAGTGATAAAAACAGATAGAATAGATTGCATTTAGTTTAACACCATCATATAGCTCATTGTCAGTCAATAAAATCTGGGATTAGAACAGAGAACTAGAAAGCAAAAAAATCTGAGTTCAAATATTAGGTACATGGATAAATTTTTATTGAAGTATTTCCAGCAAGGGTGATATTGTCTGATTCTCTGAATAGCTAACCAGTGGTACTGCTTGATCCCATTTACATGAAAACAAGCTCTATTCATAAACATATTCCAAATCCACATGGAGGTTCGAGTAAAAATGTACATGATTACAACAAGCAGCAATATGTTTATATTCATATATTTACACTCAGACTTTCATAAACCTGTGTGCAGGGGTGGAAAATAAGTTATTTCCCAGAACAGACAGTCTATTAGTTAACAGCTAAATTTAGTAGCTCAACTAGATTATAAAATAAATAAGAGGCAAACTGTGAAAGCTAGTCATTATTTAACCATTCAAGATTTTGACAATAAAAATAGTTTCATGGTTCAGCAGTTCCAAAATAACTTGTAAAATGTCAACTATGAGATAAAAATAAGGGGAAAAAAAATCTTGGTGAGGCCACACCTAGAAGAAGGATACACTGGAAAAAAATACTGAAATAATGGAATTTTTAAAGCATATCCACCCACCTCATATTTTTGAGGGGGAATTTTAAGGCTAGGTGAGGCCTGCCAGAATTTTAGACTTTCATTTGACCTACAGTTGTGGATATAAAGTCATGGATGTGCTGGAATTGTAGGAGTGAGTATGGATAGAGGAGGAGAAATAACAGGTGCCTGTATGAGCAAGCCAAACCCAAGACTCTTCCAAAGCTCTTCAGAGCCTCAGATTTCAGATTATTTAAACGTAAGCATACATCCTTTATTAACAAAAAAGTTGCTGGGATTTTTTAACCCAAGGAGAGAGTCAAGGCCAGTAGGACTGAGGCAATAGAAAAATCTGTCTTTCATGTTTGTATGAAACAAGTTTGCACCAATAATTTTAATGTAGAGACAGTAAAAGGTCTAGATCCCCCTATCACTTTGGAAATGCATAATATGCCACTTTACTGAGTTGGACTGATTGTATTCTTGAAGTTTGGCACATAAGTATATGTACAACAGAGGCCGGGGGGTGGGGGAGGTGGTGTATCCCACATTACTTTCGCTGCTGAGATTTTTGCTGAAGTCATGGGGAGCTGTGGATTCACCAGGAATGTAGAACTGAACTGAAAGTATTCTTTTAAAATCCTAAAATACGTCAATTTTGTCTCTGTTAGTATTTCATTTAATACAAGGAAATCTTTTTGCAGGAATATACTAAGATCTCTGTCCTTCTTCAGTTTGAATTTATTATTCGTTTTAAGCCCGATTTCTTGCACACACTTTCAAGTGCATTGGAATCTGACGACATGGAAGTAAGGGTTTTTTCAGTTTATGTCAGCCGTGTAGTTGAAGGCGAACAAAAAGATAAATGGCTCTATACACTAGGCACTATACATGAATGTAATCATGTCTGAAGTACACCTGTAAACTCAGCTTTTTTACCAATTGCAAAGTACGCAAAAAGAAAAATAAGTTCACATCATAGCCTATAAAATATAAATGTATGCCCCTTGTTGCGAGGCACAAGATAAAAGGATATCAGCATGAAGCAAACTGAGAATCTGCTTGGGTTTGTAATTTGTTTCCTTGTGGCTTACTGTTAACTTCCGTACAGTTTTGGTATAAGCTGTCATTTTGGTTTTAATGGCAATATAAAATTAAAAAATAAAACAAACAACAAAAAAAAAACCAAGAAGAGAGAGGTGACAAGATTGCCTGCCTGTTCAGCCAGATTTACAGGTTAAGAGCAATGCCTAAACAAAGGCGGAATCATAAGCTGTGAAAAACTGTGTTCTTGCCTCTCTACTGCTGTGATCTGAAACTTCCTTGCTGCCCCGAGAATCCCTTGCTATTCCTGTCCCGGGCTACTGCTTTCACAGCGTCCTTGCTGCACAAACATGAGATGTTGCCACTAGAGTAATGGCAAGCTAAGCCAAATTTGAACTGAGTGAGAATGGTTTAGAACAATACATTATTTCATTTAACTGAGCTGTTGTCAGCTTTAAAGGATTCTCTCGGGGACATTTGCAGTATGCTGAATGTATTTGTATGTATACAAATTCTACTGGTAAGAGAAATTGCATGACTAAATCTCCTTGCGTGGGCCAAATCCTGCACTGGCCCTGTCTGCAGCGCAGATTATCCTAGTACCTTCTTCAGGATTTTCTTCATTCAAGGCGTCCTCCGACTCAGAGGGAGGATGTAGATGTTCCCTGGAGTCACTGCATTGCATTAACACAGCTTCCAGCCTTCTCTGCTCCCTCTGGTCAGAGTATGTGGCTCAGAGCAGCAGACTGGAAATCGCAGTATTGGAGACTATTTTCAGTTGAAGTAGGTGCTGTTCCCAGCAGCAGGGCTTTTGGAGGGCAGGGACAACTTGGGAGCAGAGCCAGGGCGACTGTCCCAGGTTATCTGGGTTTCCTAAGCTAAGAGGGCTAAGAGCCCGCCTCCCATACCACCAAAATACCAAGTGGGAGTCAGACAGAAAAGGTATTATTGAAGATGCCTAATGTCTTGTCAGGTCCTGTAACCATTTGCAGTTCTCAGACACTCAGTTTCTGCCTGTAGTTCTCTCATTGTAAGGGAACAAGATGGGTAGCAGCAGTTGTGCCCCTATCTCGTTGTAAAAAAGCGGTATGCTGGTCCATGCAAAAGGAATTTTGGCACTGGTGAGCTGCCCCAAAATTGTGTTTTCACCACACTGCTTTCAAAAATAAAAATATTATAAATGCATTTTTCATTTGGAATGTACGTCTGTCTACACAGGATCTCAGCAACTCTTAAATGTGTACGTGCTTGCGATGTTTCATGTTGAAGAAAATTAATTCTTTTTAGTGATTATTTTGGGAGAGGACTCACGCACTGTGTTCCACCTCTTCTGCAGGCAGCCAAGTTCCTGGTGAAGTAGTGTCTTATGGTATCTATCTGCATAGGGATATACTGAGGTGAATGTGATTAAAACTCCCAGGAGACATTAGAGATATCAGCTGCGGTTTCAATGAGTTAAATTTAAACAAGCATTTTTTCCAGTAAGGTTCTTCCAGTAAGATTAATCAAAGCTGAGAGGCAGCCATCATGCCAATTGCTAAAGTTTAAATTTTCTTGTGGGTAGGCTATCAGAGAAATTGTTAGCTAGGACTTCGATATCTTACGAAGAAATTCAAAAGGTCATACTGCTATATGAAATGTTCTTTAAGAAATGTACGGATACCCAGTATACCATATTTTCTCAACCATGTGACATTCTGCCGCTTTTTACTGATGAAAATTTGTCACTGACAAGTTTTCCGACAGCCTGCCCCCGCCCCCCC
>VXBL01004267.1:2440579-2448043 GCA_013400195.1 Aramus guarauna | reverse complement strand
AAAAAAAAAAAAAAAATCCACAGATTTAGGCAACCACCCATGAAGCTGATTAACAGTCAGTGATCAGGAGGAACAGCTTTGCCTCTTAAACTTTTCACCTCTCATTGTTAGCTGTGAAATTTTATTTCCGTTAAAAAGCAAGCCTGTAATCAAAACTGTGCCATTCTACACTTTATGCCAGTGCTTTTGTTAAATTGTACCCACATCATGGAATCACCCTGTTCAGGAGCCAAACAGCATAAGGTAGGGTATGTTTTTGAAACATTGTTTTTTAATTTGCGCAGGCAAAGGAAGACCTCCCCACCTTTTAAAATCTATATCCAGGGTAGGACTACATAACTACGCAACCTGCACGTTGAGAATATTAAGTGCATAATTGATGTTCTATAATGATATGCCTTAGGAAATGTTGTTTACTTTGTCTGTGAAGAAAAATATTCTCATCCTTTTCTACTCTGTCATCTGGGAATATGTTTTTTAATAATATTTTCCCAAAGTCTAAAGAGCTTTTTCCCCCCTCTAAAAAATGATATTGCTGTATGTTATAATGAAAACAGATTTTGAAAGGCTATGATACGAGCTCTGGACATTATGTCGAAAGAATGGTCATATAGCACCTCTGCTTATCTATTCAAAATGCCACATTACAAGTGGCTGGTGCTTATAATCTGTATGGTGTGCTGTTGATAATTGTGGATACTGTAAAGGGTAAACAGTATGAATTCCACTCCTGCTGCTGCTATTCACCCTGCAGGTCTGAGCGTGTTACATCCAATTATGAGGTAAAGCATAATGCTACTAATAGCAGCTATATAATTTATTTCAGTCTTCATAGGCCCTATTTTTGCCAGCAAAATTGAAAAATTGTTTTATTCACAATTTGCTTTTTGTTCATTTGTTTAAAAAGGTGCTTTTTCATTTCACAAAATTATAATCATTAATTGGGCATTGACGTGCAACCTTAGTAAATGGAATTATTCTTGCACTGCATAACATTTCACATTGAAACAGGTATTTTCAAACTGCTATGTGTGTGTTTTTAGTACTCTAATATTACATTTTTGATCCACTTATATTGTGTGGCAGGTTGTAATATATTTCTGAATGGCATTTAATTTATTTATTTATCATCCGTGTCTGTTCTGGAGCAGCGTAGGTGCATCTGGACGAGATTAAATGCCTGAACAGATCCTGGGCGCTGGCCGCCAGAGGTCACTGTAGAATCCAGGTTCAAATTACTGGGGGGGCACGTTCTTCCATCACCTCCCTCGGGAAAATGGCCTTGGCTGGAGTTATTCGGGTACTCCCTGATCTTTTCAGGATGCAGAATTCTTTGTCACGCCGGTCGCGGGTGGGGGCCGCTGACCCAAGTCCGGCCGAGCTGGAGGGACATCGATAGAACTGGGAGCATTTACCTTTTCCGAGCTCCCCGTTCTTCGGCTGGGCTGCCTCCTCGCACTCAGGGCTCGTAATTAGGCTCTGGTTTTCCACTCCAACAAGTGGAGTCCAACAATAAAGAGGAGGAGGAGGAAAATATGGTTGGGCATGTACCATCCTACTTTTCCAGACTCTCTGCACTTCTCTTTTGATAGATAGGTGGCTCACTGAAATCGGGAAGTTGATAAAACCTTAAGGCACAAATAAAATCGAGTCTTTCTTCCCGCAGAAATTGCCAGGATAGCGTGAAACTGATGGGTAATCCTGCGCAAACAAAGTGAACCACCTGTGGTAAAGTTAGAGATCTTGGGAAGCAGATTGTCGTTACTTTAGTAATTATACACAAACACTTCTTAGTAAAGTGGATTAGAATTTAAAGAATAGATCAGCTTTATGTTCCACTATGAAAAAGGAAAAGTGTGTTAATTGCTCATAGACAGACAGTAGCTTACACAGAGCCACTTCACGGTGAAGAATATGATATGGAAAGGACCTTTGTTTAAATAACATCAGCAATGTTGTGACACGGACCAACTAAAATCCCTACCGCACGGCAAGGAAAATAAAGGCAAAACAATATAGGATAAGAAGAGTTCTGGTTTTAAATGCAGTATTTCGGGTGGGGAGGGTCATTTGTGTCAGTCAGGGCTACAGGCATTTCTTTTCTTTTTTATTTTTTTATTTTTTTACATTTTTTCCTTAGACTTGTGTTAAAAATACACAAATATTTTTACATGAGCTGATTACAAATTGTAATATGTGTGAGTAGTTTCCACATACTTAAGTTTAATATTGTATGTATATATATGTAATATGTGTAATATATAGATAATATATGTATTTTAAATTGCATTTAACCAGAATACCTATGAAAATAAACAGTCATTATTTTTGTAGAAATACATTCTTCTAGGATAGATCAGAAGAGCACACGTAACATTCTCACTAGCAATTGGAATTGTACCACTCTAATTATGAGGTTATAATTCTCTCTTACAATAAAAATTTTTAAAATGAAACAAAAATAATAAATAAGCCTGTCAAGATCTGCGTTACAGCCTCGGAAGTGGCTTGCAATTATGTAAACCTTCAGGTAAGATTACGGTATTTCAGAGGTCTGAAACAGTTGTTGATCTTAAATACCAAATACACAGCAATAGTTAGGCTGATTAGGGATAAACTTTTAGCCTCTGAAGTTCCTTGCTTAGTGGGTTTAATTCAGGCCTTAAATCTCACTTGAATATAATTCATTTGGGACCTCACTTTTTTTATAAGTAATGTTCAACTATTTATTGCGTGAATTAGTTTGTCTACAAACTCTGACCAACTCCTGATAATATTTGACATACTGTTTCATACCTGTGATCGCATTTGGCCTTAAGATTTCTTTTGCTAGTTAGTAAATGTTTAATCTTTAGAAGTATCATTTGCTTTAAGCGGTATAGTTAAGCAAGAACTGTCAGTATTTTGAAAATGCTTTCATAGAGTTTGCTCACTTTATCCATTTTTTATTTGCAGTTGAAAAATGAAGAAAAAGATACATATGAGGAAAACCTCCATTACCCTTTTCTTCTCATTTTAACCAAACACAGATAGAAGATGATACTTTTTTTTTGTTTTAAGATGGACTTCTGAAAATTAATCCATGGATGTGGATGGTCAGGAGTGGGGAGGGTTCAGTTCCCCCCCTTTTGTTCCTGAGTCATTGTTAGAGAAATATTTCTAATCTAAACATGGAGTAAGATATCGTGGCTTGTTTCACAGTGTGTAAGCATTGAGACGTCTTTTTTGTATCATCTTAGAAATTATTTTCCCAGTTATATTCCAGCCTAAAACTGACCAGACTTCACATGTATACGTTAACAAAGGTGTAAAGCTGGCTGCCTTCTCTTTTGTGCCTTTAAACTTGCATGTACTTTGTTAATCTCCTTAAATGGTTTTTTGGGGGCTGTATTAGAAAATACATGAATAGTATACTTTGTAGGTTTGTGTAACTGGTTGTAAAGTAGTAAATGCATTCACATTTAATTAGTGAGGAAATAGTTGTCTTAAGATCTTTTAAAAGTGCACCTATTGAATGCTCAGCTTTTTCTGCCTTTTTTTTGTTTAATTCCACTGTTGATTTTTCTATCCATGATTGAAATGTCCTCGTTTGCTTCTGTTGTGAAGGCTTTTATATATATATGTGTGTGTGTGTGTGTGTATACATGGTTTTTTTCCAGCAGGGCTTTTCCTCCTGTAGATGTATAAGAAATTATGCATCAGACAAAAGCCTCATAAACTGACCATTTGTCCTTTGGACACAATAGCCTGCCCAGCCCCTCTGCTCCTCCTCTCCAATTATGTGTGATTAGTCTCAGTGTGTTGTGTCAAGAAGGGGGAGTGTGCTGAGTGCTTATTATCTGTTTAGGTACAAGAAGAGCACATTTAGGTTCTGACTATGAATGGAAAGTGAGCCTTTATCAGGACTAAAATCTAAATGCTACTATCCTAGAAATGGCTTTTAAAAAAATACATCCTGGTCTGGTAAATTCCAAGAAACACTATAACGACTAAAGGATTTTGTAGTGTAATCAAACTATCTCTCTTGAATTAGTTTATATTGTGGCCCAAGTATGTGATAAATATTTAATGTGACTTTTCTCGTACTGGGAAAGCTAAAAATCCTACAAAGAAACAGGAGCAATTTCTTGTTTCCTTAGCAGTTTACCAGGCCATTTTAATGACTTCTCA
This sequence comes from Aramus guarauna, assembly GCA_013400195.1. NCBI lineage: Eukaryota > Metazoa > Chordata > Aves > Gruiformes > Aramidae > Aramus > Aramus guarauna. The sequence goes on along the minus strand of VXBL01004267.1, from coordinate 2,443,873 downwards.
GAAAAACGATCTGGACCATTAAAGAATCCCGTACAGTCTCTTAAACCACAACACTTTTTAAAAGATGAAAAAAGAGAGAGAGGCAGAGACCGTGACTGAGAGAGGGAGGTACCAGCTGCAAGGAAGTGTAGAGGATCGTGCTGAAAAATACATCAATTAAAAGAACTGCAGTTCGGCAATAAGCGTTCTTCCATATTTAACAAACTGGGCAGCATGTAAACCACGAGCTCATGAAAGTCCCTTTCTCTTTGCTCTTCTTCTCAAACAAATTTCTTCACTACCGGTTTGCATGTCCTTGTATTCAATACTTTTTATGCTCCATTAGAGCACCTAGATGGATCTCAGAAGGCATAGGTCAAGTCGCAGTTAGATCATACATTTCTTTCTCACAAAAACTTGAATTGCAATGCCAAGTGATGGGCTAACATCACAATAACAGCAATTTATTCCTCTTTTGATAAAAAGCAGCCTATTCTCAGTGTTAGATAAAGACCAGGGGCAATGCAAACCAACCATTTATCGTAGAACTGAGTAGTATGTCTCCCCTGTAGCTGGTATGAGTTTCATATTCAAACTCTTGTTGGAAGATATTTGTCTAGTAAGAAATCAAAAGCATTTAGGAGTAATTTAAAATGGCTGTGAAGGTGGCTTTAGTTTAATTAGTTTGGTTTTGTTTATCCCACACAGCAGGGCCTTTGTTTTCTCTAAAAACATGTACAAGGAAATCTTTATAATCAACAAAGGAGTGTGAAAAATAGTGAAATATTAAAATTTGTGAACCTTTTATTTTTGAAGGGCTTGAATGTCTGCTGTACAATAATCTAATAAAGATTATTAGTTGCCAAAAATAGACCCAGTGTCACTGAAATTTGTGGGTTTAGCTCTAAGAAGAAAACAGTTTTACTCAAATTAGTAGCTGATAATTGCTTTTTATTTCTTTAGTGTCTGTCGTTTGAGTTGAAGGCTTTGCACAGGTGCTGCCATCCCTAAAGTGTGTAATTGATGACTTGTTTACCAAAGATGCATTTAGGCTTCATCCTGCAAACTCACATTGGAGCTCCACAGGCAGTAAAGTTACTCATCTACATAAGTGCTTGCAGGTTTGGTCCGTGTAGATATTTTGAGAGGTATATAAGCAAGCTCTCTTCTTGACTTTTTTTTTTTTTTTTTTTGGTTTTAAAATGGATGTTGAAAAGTCACAGCTGTAGGATTTACTGTATATGAGGCACTAAAAGTGTTCTTTTTTAGACATTTATCAGTCCCTCATGTTAGTAGGGACTTGATGGATTGTTCCTGAGCTCTTAAATTTTAATAAAAAAAGCAGTGTTTATTAATACATCAAATGTCTTTGCTAAGACAAAGTTAGGCAGTTTATCAAATCATGCCTATAAAAGGTATCGGAGCCTTTCGTGTGATGGGCTTTAACTAGTCTCTGATACTTGGCGTTTTTTTAATGCTATAGCTTACTGTATTCTGGAACAGAATATCGAGCCTAATTACTTTGTGTTTGCAAAGCTCTTTGAAGATGAACGACACCGTGCAAGAGCTACGCTGTCTTCACCGAGAGTGGAAGTGTTAGCCTGATGCAAGTCTTCCTTCGCGTACGTTGGCAGTTTTTAGAGCAACGTTGTGTCTTCCTCCTTTCTCAGGGAGAAGTGGCAGAGAGAAATGATCTTCTCGCGGACATCCATCCCCCTGGGCACAGCCCTAATGCAGCTGGTGCCGCTGGCAGTGAGTTGTGATCTGTAGAATATAAAAGACCGAGAAAAAAATATTCCATTCCCTGCCGTGAGATCTGGCAAAGGCTTTCTTAAAAATTACAAACTAGTCCTATCTGATAGTATTCTGGGACAACGGGACAAATCTTTCCACTTGGGAAATAAGTTTGATTTGAAATGAAAAATGTCTTAAGAATGTGAGATGAGGTAGGAGAACTCACTACCCCAGGTACCAGTCCAGCTGCAAAATCCTTATTAGACAAGTCATTCACGTTTTGCCTGTGGCTTAATGGCTACACGTTTGCCTGAGGAAGGAAGCAGGATTAAAATTGTTCCCCCCATGAAAAGCATCCTTACATCTTGAGCCTGGCTGCATACGGTTTATCAAGTGTTATATCTCCATTACAACTCTCCTTCGCTGTTCCCTGAACAAAAGAGGATGCAGTGGGTGGAGCTTTTGATCCACCTCTTGATATGGCAGGTGGCACAGCTGATATGGCAGGGGGAAGAGGGAAAAGGCAGCAGCCACGCATTGCACGTCAAACAGAGCAACGTTTTGTTACCATCTTTCACCCGCTCTCCCTAACGCGAGAGGGGACGTAGCCAGGTCTCTGTCTTTTCACAGGGCAGATTATAAATGTATGGTTTAGCCTGGATTTCTGTATGCGTGGTTTTCTTCTCCTTTAAATTGGGGCATGAACAGTGATGTCAAACTGCAAATTCCTTTAACTCTTGTGAAATGTGTTGAGACGCTGCTGGAAGGTGCTAGGACAGCGTGCGCTGGCGGTTATACCTAAAAGGTTTTCTGCGCAGCGTGGCCATCTCGTGGTGTTTCCTCAAAAGAGAAGCAGACAGTTTTGTCGCTTTCTATCTTTTGATCCACCTTTTAGATTCTCCTGAGTCTGATTAAGACCGTTTGTTATCCCTTCGCCGTCACAGATCGGTAGCCTAACGTCACAAATTGGTAGCCTAACGTCACAAATCAGTAGCCTAACGTTGGTGGTAAGCACGCTCGCGTCTTTTGAAAGATGGCTTTAAAAGCTGATTTTCAATATTCTTCTCATCTGCGCTGCAACAGCACTTACTTAACCCAGCCAGAACAGGGGCAGCCTGATGCGAAACCCCATAAACCTAAAAGAAAGCCAATGCACGACTTAGTGAATTTGCAGCTGAATGGTTAAATAAATGGGGGGACGCTCTCCCTCCCCCCCAATCATGCCCATTCCCCATCACCTGGAACCTGAGGCACAGAGTATTGCGCTCTCACTTGTCTGTAGCCACGTAGAAAGCAGCCGGTAACGCTCTAGAACCGACCCCGGATTTTGTGAGACTAAGTGCAGCAGCTCCTCGGTAAGATCTGTCTCCCTCTCCGACCTGTGCCCTCCGTTCCAACAGCTGAATGTAACAAACCTAACTTTTCTTTCGCATTTTTAAAGGGTTTAGCCTATTAAGGCTCCTTGCTTAGTCAGCAGCTGGCTTGCTGCCAGAAAGCCCAGCATATTGTTGTGGCTGGGTGAAAGCTGGATAGTTTCCATCTCTGTCCAACAGCGGCATTGGATCTTCATTGTCTTCTTGT